>CM076583.1:251110117-251339940 GCA_034641835.2 Pinus albicaulis | reverse complement strand
GAGACACAGACAGGTCGGAAGATCAAGTCCCTGAGGTCGGACAATGGGGGAGAGTACACCCTTGGAGAGTTTGTTGACTGTTGTGCGGAGGCAGGCATTAGGAGGGAGTTCACTGTTCCTTACAACCCCCAGCAGAACGGGGTTGCGGAGAGGAAGAACAGATCCATCGGAGGGGCTGCCAAAGCCATGTTACATGATCAAGGGTTGCCATTGTTTTTGTGGGCAGAGGCCTGCAACACAGCTGTTTACTTGCAGAACAGGAGTCCGCATCGTGCCTTGGGGCACATGACTCCGGAGGAGGCTTTTTCTGGGAAGAAGCCTGATATGGGTCGTCTTCGTATCTTTGGGTGCATGACATACTCCTACATACCCAAGGAGAGGACATCCAGGAGCTTAGCGAGAGAAAGGGTTTCTTTGTGGGCTACAGTGAGACACTCAAGGCCTTTCGGTTACATTCAAAGAAAAGTTGTTGTCGGGCGGGATGTGAAGTTCGAGAAGGACGGGGCCTTTAGGAGGTCACGGAGTTAGAGTATCTGGATCGGCCCGGACCCTCGGTGGCAGAGTTGAGGTCGGTCGCGGGGATCCGGTGGGGCGGCGGGGAATCAGGAGGATCGGAGGTACATCTATGACGGTGTCGGAGTCGGTCGGTGGGGTGGCTCGCGAGGAGTCGGTGGTGCTATGGGCGGCACCCGGAAGGCGATTACAGTGGTTCTTCAGAGTCCATTGATGGACAATTCACACGGTACCTAAGCATCTACGGAGGTTCGAGTGCGGGCGGAGGACGGCGGAACGGAAAGTCGGGGAGTTCGGGCTCTGATGTTGAGAGGAGGAGTTTTATTCTCCAGCGGGAGAAGTGTGCTCAGGGAAGAGGAAGCCCAAGTGGCTTCAGGACACCTTGAGAGATGCCACATCTGTTGCTGAGCCTAAGAGGCCGGTCAGAGAGAGCAGACCACCTGAGAGGTTTTGTGGCTATATGGCAATGGCTACCAGCATCCTTGACTCTGAGCCTTCTAGCTATGAGGAGGCAGCTAGCCAGCAGGTCTGGAGAGAGGCCATGCAGGAGGAGTATTCTTCTATCATGAAGAATGATGTTTGGGAGGTGGTGCGGAGGCCTGAGGGCAAATCCGTGGTTACTTCCAGATGGCTTTACAAGGTAAAGCATGCTGCAGATGGCAGCATTGAGAAATTCAAAGCAAGGTTTGTGGCTAGAGGGTTCTCCCAGGTAGAGGAAGTTGATTATGAGGAGACCTTCGCTCCCGTGGCTCGATATACTTCGATCCGCTCCATTATATCGATAGCAGCAGAGATGGGTTGGAAGATCCACCAGATGGATGTGAAGACCGCATTTCTCAATGGCTTCATACAGGAGGAGGTGTACATTGAGCAGCCACGGGGCTTTGAGGTGCATGGGAAGGAGTCCCATGTGTGCAGACTGAAGAAGGCCCTTTATGGCCTGAAGCAAGCTCCCAGAGCTTGGTACTCCAGGATAGATACTTACTTGCAGAAGATGGGTTTCACAAAGAGTGAGGCAGATCCGAACCTTTACTATATTGTGATAGGTGAGGAGCCTCTCATTCTGGTGCTGTATGTGGATGATTTAGTCATTACAGGTGCAGAGAGACTCATAGAGCACTGCAAGAGAGATCTTGCGGCGGAGTTTGAGATGAAGGACATCGGCTTGATGCATTACTTTTTTGGTTTGGAGGTGTGGCAGGAGGAGGGGCATTTCTTCCTGGGACAGGGGAAGTATATTGTGGACATCCTTGGCAGATTCCACATGGAGGATTGTAGACCCATGTCGACACCGATGATCACCAACTGGAAGAAGCTTCATGCTTCGGATTCCGAGTTGGTGGTTCCCACGTTGTACAGGCAGCTGATTGGTTCCTTGATGTATTTGGTCAACACTAGACTAGATATTTGTTTTGCAGTCAACACGATGAGTCAGTTTATGTGTGAGCCTAGGAAGGTTCACTGGGTGGCTGCAAAACACATTTTGCGATACTTGCAGGGGACAGTGGATTATGGTCTGGACTACAGGCAGGGGGATGGAGTGAGATTGGCAGGTTACACTGATTCTGATTGGGCAGGTTGTGCTTATGATAGGAAGAGCACTTCAGGGTGTTGTTTTGGGTTGGGTTCGACAGTGGTGTCGTGGTTCAGCCGGAAGCAGCAGTCAGTAGCATTGAGTTCAGCGGAAGCAGAGTACATGGCAGCCAGTCTAGCTAGTTGTGAGGCCATCTGGCTTCGCAAGATGTTGTTTGGCTTATTTGGTCAACCGTTGAGACCTTCAGTGATTTACTGTGATAATCAGAGTTGCATTAAACTCACGGAGAATCCAATATTTCATGACAGGTCAAAGCATATCGGGATCAAATATCACTTCATCAGAGACTATGTTCAGAAAGGAGCTGTGAAGCTTGAGTATATTCCCACTGATGAGCAGGTTGCAGATATTCTTACCAAAGCCTTACCACGGGGCAAGCATGTCTACTTGAGAGACAAGATGGGTGTGGTGAGGAACACCTTCCTCGGTAAGAGGGAGTGTTGAAATTTGGTACCGGAGGACAGGTGGTTCCCTAAGGCTTTGATCTTTGGCCTAGGGAAAAGTGTCCAAAAGAATTTAATTTTTCTCCTAAAGTGACTTTATAATTTTTATAAAGTCAAATCTAATTTAAAGTGACTTAAGTGATAAAGTTACTAAAGTCTAATTTTAAAGTGACTTTTAATAAAGTCAATGTAAAATTAGAAAGGAAAAAGTGACTTTGGAAATAAAAGACTAAGTGGGTCTTTATTAAAGTGGGGTGAATTAAAAATAGAAAGTGAGATTTAAATGAGCATTTAATCTCAGCCCTAGATCTCAATCTATTTCAGCCATTGGATTTAGGGATTCCCCAAAAGTCACTTAGGGTTAGGTTAAAGGAGGAAAAGGAGGAAAAGGTCATTCATTCTTTCATGAGCAGATTGGGAGAAGGAGAGCAAGAGAGCAAGGGAGATTTATGGGCAATGAGGAGGAGGAGGCAGCAGCTTGGCACGCATTCCAAGGCAGCGTTTCAGCAAGATATTTCAGCAAGACAAGTACAGCTGATTTAGCAAACAGCGGTTGGGTTCGGCAGTGGTGTCGTGGTTCAGCCAGAAGCAGCAGTCAGTAGCATTGAGTTCAGCGGAAGCAGAGTATATGGCAGCCAGTCTAGCTAGTTGTGGGGCCATCTGGCTTCGCAAGATGTTGTTTGGCTTATTTGGTCAGCCGTTGAGACCTTCAGTGATTTACTGTGATAATCAGAGTTGCATTAAACTCACGGAGAATCCAGTATTTCATGACGGGTCAAAGCATATCGGGATCAAATATCATTTCATCAGAGACTATGTTCAGAAAGGAGCTGTGAAGCTTGAGTATATTCCCACTGATGAGCAGGTTGCAGATATTCTTACCAAAGCCTTACCACGGAGCAAGCATGTCTACTTCAGAGACAAGATGGGTGTGGTGAGGAACACCTTCCTCAGTAAGAGGGAGTGTTGAAATTTGGTTACCGGAGGACAGGTGGTTCCCTAAGGCTTTGATCTTTGGCCTAGGGAAAAGTGTCCAAAAGATTTTAATTTTTCTCCTAAAGTGACTTTATAATTTTATAAAGTCAAATTTAATTTAAAAGTGACTTTAAGTGATAAAGTTACTAAAGTCTAATTTTAAAGTGACTTTAATAAAGTCAATGTAAAATTAGAAAGGAAAAGTGACTTTGGAAATAAATGACTTAGTGGGTCTTTATTAAAGTGGGGTGAATTAAAAAATAGAAAGTGAGATTTAAATGAGCATTTAATCTCAGCCCTAGATCTCAATCTATTTCAGCCATTGGATTTAGGGATTCCCCAAAAGTCACTTAGGGTTAGGTTAAAGGAGGAAAAGGAGGAAAAGGTCATTCATTCTTTCATGAGCAGATTGGGAGAAAGAGAGCAAGAGAGCAAGGGAGATTTCTGAGTAGTGAGGAGAAGGAGGCAGCAACTTGGCACACATTCCAAGGCAGTATTTCAACAAGTCTGTACGGTAGAGTTTGCACTCAGTTCAAGGAAGATTTGACACGGTTTCCAAGGTAGAATCTGTACAACAGACTTGGGCACGATTTCCAAGGAGGCCGTACCATTTTCTAGGCACAGATTTCGAGGGAGAGGTTGCTGTTTTTGCTGCACACATTTCCAGGAAGGCTGTACAACCTGTAGCTGATTGCTGGCACAAGAACTGAGGCAGATTTCTGTACACAACATTTAAGACAGCCTGCATGCATTCCAAGGAGTTTGTACAACAACATTTAATGTTGTTCTGCACGCAAAAGGAGGAGGTCGTACAACAGAAATTAATGCTGTAATTTTGGGCACGTTTTTCAAGGAAATACGTACAACATTTATTGCTGGTTCTGTTTTACTGTTTGCACATTTTCCGAGGTGGTGGTTAAGCACAGAAAACGAGATAAGTTGTAAAAGTTTACTTATTTGATTTTTGCGAATATTTCTCTCTTTGTGGCATTTTTCGAAATAAGAAGCTTTCGGCCAGTTCCCAGGGTTGTAGGGGGTTTTCAGAGATCACCTTGACCAAAAGCCTACTGTTAAGAAATGTGTTGAATGGCTATTTTGAGCTTGCTGATTTTTATTTCTGCATTTTCCAGCATTCTGTAAATTTTCCAGAATTTGTGTTTTCAGCAAAAAATATTTTTCTGTTGTTGAATGTAAGGATATGGGAAAGGGAATTTAACTAAAAGGAGAAATAAGGTGAAATTGAAAACCGGGGTGGGAAAACAGGAAATTTCTAGATTCTCCCCCCATTCCCTCCATCTCTCCTTATTTTTCTCTTTATCTCACCCCCAAACATACACATACTCTCTCTATTTCTCCCTTGTCACTCCCTCTCTCTCTCCACTTCTCGCTCTCTCTACGTATTTCTTCTTCCCTCCCTCTCTCACCCTCCAACTCCATCTCTATATCCCTCCCTCTCTCCTCCTCTCTCTCTTCCTTCCTCTCTTTCTCTTCCTCTCCTACCTCCCTCTCTCTTCCCCCATCTCTTTTCTCTCTCCCTCTCTCTCCTTTCCCTCCAATATAAAATGCAAGAGAAATAGAAAAATATGGTATTTGGCCCACTGTGTTAAATTTATATATGTAGGGAGAGGAATTATTTTTCATTAGGGCCGACATTAGATTAATTAGATTAAATTTTAAATGTTAAATATTAAACATTATTTTTTCATTTACGTTTACATGTTTATTGTTACCTGAGATAGGCAATGGATATAGTGTACTCAAATACCAACCTACGTGATCCAAATTTATTAAATTTAATAATATTAATATTATAATATAATAATGTGAATATTAGAATTAATAATAATAATAATATTAATATTAATATTAATATTAGGGTTAATAATGTTTTTTTGGCACGGTATTAATAATAATTTGGCCTATGGTATTTAGCTCAGGATTCACCTAAATAAAACCACTTTTTGAGTGTTCCTAAATATAAATAGGATTTTGGAGTAAATATAAAAATACATTTTATTTATTTACCATACCTATGGTTTATTTATATTCTATTTATTTACCACACCTCTTTTATAAATATGGTATTTGGCCCATGGTATTCAGCCCATGGTATTAAAGTGGTCTCCGACATATCAAAAGTCTACATTACTCACATGACATCTACACACATTACATCTTGTTAATTTGTGAACATGTTCTATGCCATTTCAAATTAGGGCACACAATACTGAAAGAGATAGAACATACTAATAGATCGATGGAAGACAAGCCAAAACAGAGATGATGAATGGTGGAGTTACGGTGATCAGCAGGATGCTTCTACCAGCAAAGTCTCCAACAGGTCATTCAGCCAAGCGTGTCACACATAACCCCAGAACAACCCAAACAAAGAACAATCCATAGATATGCAGCTCCAACGCCATCCAGAGAGAGAGAATTCCTCCACACAATGTGTGTTAAATGAACTCTAAGTCTTTCCAATATATAGGAATCTTTGGGGTGTGTGACACGTCCTTTAAGACATTTAAGTCTATATTTTATTCCAGGCCGACCTAGCACATATGTGGAATAAATTCAAAGTACATGTTTTGCTCATCCGATCGAGATGATCTTTAGATCAATCTTACACCTCTCTGAAAGGGGAATCCAATAAAAATATTGGGATCGTCATCTGAGCAGCACAACCCAAAGTTTGAACCTAGTTGTCCACTTTTAACACTCCCTCTCAACTAGGGAGAACTCTGTCCACAAGTGCAATCCATACATCATGCGTCATCCCGCCGTAACTTGCTTTGTTGGCCTCTTTATTTCATAACAGAAGTGAGTCAGTCACAAAGACATCATACCCGGCTGACAGATTCAGCCCAAAGGTCTGAAACCTCTATAGGACTCACAAAGAGTCTCATACCAACCCGAAGTTGGTTTACCTGACTCGAAGTCAATTGGAGGTCTGAAACCTCACTAGGACTCAAGAGAGTCATATACTAACCCGAAGTTAGTTTCACTGGCCCGAAGTCAGTTGGAGGTCCGAAACCTCACTAGACTTGATCCCAGATCAAGTGGTTGGACACGTGCCATCCTAGATAGAGAGTACGACAATCTCTGATGCGTCCATCAGTCTTTGCTACTAGTCTCTATCTTTTCCCACCTCATTGGCCAAATGAGAGGTACTTCCCATGAGTCCGAAACTCCATGGGTAGGATGCATACGGGGCACAGATCAGAGAGAGGTAAACCATCTCAATATCATCACGGTGGAGTAGAAGCACACCAACTAGGTTCGACAAGCCTAGCCCTGTGGTTGCTTATAACACCAAAGCTATCCCCAAAAACCCCCTTGGAGCTCCTAGAGCTCATCGTTCAACAAGACCCTCAGAATAGGGTCGTTCCATGATTCCAAGATTATCACGGAAGGTTAGGAACATGACCTTCCCCAAGGGCATTGTGAGAATATCCGCGACCTGCTCATCAGTTCCTATATGATCGAGCCTTACGGCGCCTCGCTGTACCATATTCCAGATAAAGTGGTACTAGCCATCAACATGCTTGGATCAATTGTGGAACCCAGGATTCTATGACAAATGAATCCTCCTCTAGTTATCACAAAGGATAACGGTGGCATCTAGCACATGCTCGAACAACTCATAGAAGAGCTTTCGCAACCAAGTGACTTCACAACGGGTCATACATGCTGCAATGTATTTGACCTCAGCGGTGCTCAAGGCTACCAACTTTCGTTTCCTGCCCGAAGCAGATCTACTTGCGAAGTAGCATCCAGATGTGCTCTTACGATCCACCACATTGCCAATGCAATCGACATCAGTATATCCATGGAGTGTCATACTCCCGGCAGTGTATCTCAGCCCATGGTCTATCGTGCCTGAGAGATATCTCAAGAGTTTCTTGGCACCAACCTAGTGAATGTTATGATCAACCATGTGTTGACTCAAAGTGTTCACTGCACAACATACGTTCGGACGGGTGTTTACTAAGAACACCAGAGCACCTACGAGTTGACGATACTCAGTAGGATTTGCTAACACGGGCCCAGCAGCACTGCCGCTCAACTTTTTAGAAGTTGAGCTCCATCGGTGTCGACACGGACTTGTAGTCCATCATACTAAATCTTTTAGAAGCTTCACAATATATTTTCCTTGAGAAAGGAAAATCTCGCCATGTCTCTGTCAGACCTCCAGGCCTAGGAAGTAGTGCATCAGTCCTAGGTCCTTCATCTCGAACTCAGCAACGAGCTCCCTCTTGCACTGATTGATGGCAGGGTCAGCACCTGTCAGGAAGAGGTCGTCCTCATACAGCACCAGAATGAGAGGCTTCTCTCTATCAACCTTGAAGTAAAGGTTCGGATCAACATTACTACGAGTGAAGCCCAACTTCATTAGGTAGCTATCTATCCTCTCGTACCAAGCTCTGGGTGCTTGCTTCAACCCATAGAGGGCTTTCTTCAACCTGCAGACATGGGTGTCCCTATCCTGGACTTCGAACCCCAGAGGTTGCTCAACATACGCCTCTTCCTTTATCGCATTATGCAGAAATGCAGTCTTTACATCCATCTGATGAAGACTCCATCCTTGCATAGCAGCAAGGGCTATGATTGATCGAATGATGGTATATCAGGCCACAGGTGCAAGTGTGTCATCATAGTCTATGCCTTCCTCACGGGCAACGAATCTTGCCTTGAACTTTTCAGCACTCCCATTTGATCCATGCTTGATTTTGTATCGAGGTGACAACAACTTTGATCTGTGGTCTAGGAACCATATCCCATACATTACCCTCGCATCCTTGCAGATTTAGATACTTTACAACTTCTTCAAATGATCTAGGCTCATATTGTACTCATGGCAGCTAGATACCCCTGGTATTTATATGGCTTCTTGGTTTTCCTTCGGAATTTCCCCCTCTTAAGCCATATGTCTTTGAGCCATGAGGGTCTTCTTTCGTTCAGCAATGGTATCCACTTAGGAGCATATACAGTTGTATTTTCCCTCTTAATGCCAGCTTCTCTCTCGAGAGAAGACATTTATTTTAAATGAGGACATCCCACAGTCAAAACCATCCAAGACCACAGTCTTTTGCTAAAGACTCCAATAACGTGTCTGAAAGCTGCAAAAACACATTTTACCATTACGCTTCAATGTGAGACTGCTACTGTCACATGCTTACTGCTACATAGGTGTCTAACTATGTCACTGTCCAACAGGGAGAATATATCAACAAGCCTCAGCTTGTGTTAGAAGTCCTGTTATTCTGAGGAGCTCTGTTGTAGCTTCCTCAACCAGCCCTCTTTACTGCGACCCACAGAACTAGGAATCCAAAGATGATTCCTTCTTTCATAATTCTGCACTTGAGAGCTTCATCCACTACATGTGGCATCTCATCCAGCACTGCATATTAATTTCAGATCTGCTGAACTACAGTTAATAGTTGACGGATCTAGGGCTACAAGACTTCAGATCTTAGTTCTGTGATTTGTCTCCTAAATTGCACAGATCTAGGAACCAATCATACAGATGTTCAAAACACAGAATTTACTCTTCTACATGTCAGTCCATACCTTATGTGATACCTTTCTGTTAGGCAGATCTAGTTAGGCAGATCTAGCTCAGTCATAAGTGCCCAACTCCTGAACATGTGGTAAATGACATAGTATGTCATCTTCTAAATATCACTGTGGTCTTGCTTATGCACAGATCTGGGAATTGGGTTTGCGGCTGCAATCTACAGCATTGTTCCCACTCACCACCAGTAGGATCCTTGATCATCCTTACTTATACAGAAATTCAATCTGCAGTTGCAGAAATTACAAAAAAAACTTTGCCTAGAACTTCCACCTACAAACCTGGCCATTTAGAATCTGGATATAACTATTATGATGTGAAAATTAAGGACTGCTCTCATAGCCATAGGAGACATCCGATCTCCTTTCTGTATTTTGGTGCAACACAGGTTGTAGACACTCTGAAATAATGAGTACTGGTTAGGAACATAGTCAGCTCATGGCATCTTGTTTACGCAAAACAGATCTGAGATTTCACTGCGGCTTCCCCTTATATACTCTCTCTACCACTATGCATGCCCTTAATCATCTTCAAGGATTTAAGAACCGAGCGTTCTACTCACTGTTCAAATGTGACAGGCATCAACCTTCTTACACAGTCTCCATGTGACATGACTTAAATCAACCTTTGAATTTGGTAAGATTCTCTGCTTAAATTTGAATCTGAAAATAGTCCAAACAGCCTTGGATACTAGCAGGTGGAATATACCTCTTCAAAGCATCTCTTAAACAGAACTTTGCTAGCTGCCCCTTCGTCCAATCAGAATACAAAATATGTACAAAAACAACACCCCAAACTTACCTTGGAGACAGCGGCTCAAAGAAGGGCTGCATTATCCTCCAAAGGAAGTAGGGATTGCGGCCCATCTGCTGCCATTCCTCCAAGATATCAGCGTGCACTATATATTAGTTTATGTGTAACTTCAAACCTGCTGCCCTCATCAAAACTTTAATTAGGGCCTGCGGCGTTCTCCATAAGGGACAGACCACCCATAAAAACAACCCTTACTGTCATATGATGCCACACACACACAGAAAGTAGACCTTGAAACTTTGGCTTCCACACAAGAAGTAACTCTAGCAGGTAGTGGCTTTGGTCAACAGTCCATGTTTCTCAAGTTAGTTAGGGCCAATCTCCAAATTTTGCTTCAACAATAACCACAGATCCTAGATTATCTCTGCAATCCGAGTTTACAGATCTGAGCCTTTAAGGTATCACTGTACAGCGGCAACAACTTTTGCAATGATGACCGAGTTTAAGACTGAGGCAAGGATTCAATGCTTCAGATTTGTCTTTAAGTCCGAGCTCTTCAAACTGGTCATAGGAATGAAGGTAAACACGAAACTAATCTCTTGCCTAACCGAGCCCTCCAATACTGCCTAGATTTCTTCCTAAGGGGCTACGGCTTTCCTTCAACAGAAGGCTGACCCTTTACGCTGCAAATTTAGGGCAGATTCCTCCCTTAGATGCAGCGACATCCTACAGTTGCAGCAACATCCTACAGTTGCAGCGGCAACCTCTTTAGAGGATTGTCCACTCTTAAACAGACCCTCAAACAATTCCTACTTGACTTGGCCTTCTAGCAGCATCTTCGGCTTCCTGAAATAGGCTTCAGATAGCCCTATTTCTCCATGCTGGCCGTCCTCTTTTGTTGCGGCAGGATTTAGTGAAGCCTCATGTTAAAATTGGACAACTAGGTCCAAACTCCGGGTTGTGCTGCTCAGATGACGATCGCAATATTTTTATTGGATTCCTCTTTCGGAGAGGTGTAAGATTGATCTAAATATCATCTCGATCGGATGAGCAGAACATATACTTTGAATTTATTCCACTTATGTGCTAGGTCGGCCTAGAATAAAATATTGACTTAAATGTCTTAAAGGACGTGTCACACACCCCCAAAGATTCCTATATATTGGAGAGACTTAGAGTTCATTCGACCCACATTGTTGTGGAGGAATTCTCTCTCTCTTGATGGCATTGGAGCTGCGTATTCTTTGTTTGGGTTGTTTTGGGGTTATGTGTGACACGCTTGGCTGAATGACCTATTGAAAACTTTGCAGGTAGAAGCATCCTGTTGATCACCGTAACACCACCACTTCTTACCTCTAATATGGCTTGTCTTCTATCGATCTATTAGTATGTTCTATCTTCTTCAGTGTTGTGCCCTAATTTGAAATGTCATAGAACATAAGCAGAAATTAACATGGTATCAGAGCTAGGAGAAGACAAAGTCCATATCAAGTCTGTTGGGGCTTATTGTATAGGCTGAAAACCTTGTTTGAAATGAGCCATAAGCTACAACTAGGCTGTGTGGTAGGCCGCGGGCCATACCACCACAGCAAGTGACAGCGTGGGCTCCTGGTGGCTCCCTCTTGCACTGATGAATGAGAGGGTCAGCACCTGTCAAGAAGAGGTCATCCACATACAACACCAGAATGAGAGGTCATCCACATACACTCCATGGATATATTGATGCCGATTGGGCTGGCAGTGTGGTGGATCGCAAGAGCACATCTGGATGCTACTTCACATGTAGATCTGCTTTGGGTAGGAATCTAAAGTCGGTAGCCTTGAGCACCGCTGAGGCCGAATACATTGTAACATGTATGGCCTGTTGTGAAGTCACTTGGTTGCGAAAGCTCTTCTGTGAGCTGTTCGAGCACGTGCTAGATACCACCGTTATCCTTTGTGATAACCAGAGGGGGATTCATTTGTCATAGAATCCCAGGTTCCATGATTGATCCAAGCATGTTGACGGCTGGTACCACTTTATCTGGGATATGGTACAGCGAGGCGCCGTAAGGCTCGATCATATAGGAACTGATGAGCAGGTCGCGGATATTCTCACAATGCCCTTGGGGAAGGTCATGTTCATAACCTTCCGTGAGAATCTTGGTATCGTGGAATGACCCTATTCTTAGGTTCCTGTTGGACGATGAGCTCTGGGAGCTCTGGGGGGCTTTGGGGACAGCTTCTCGGAGCTATGAGCAACCACAAGGCTAGGCTTGCCGAACCTTGTTGGTGTGCTTGGACCCCACCGTTGTGATTATTGAGTTGGTTTACCTCTCATTATCTATGCCCCGTATGCATCCTACCCATTGAGTTCGGGGCTCATGGGAAGTACCTCTCATTTGGCCAATGAGATGGGAAAGGCTAGAGACTAGTAGCAAAGACTGATGGACGCATCAGAAATTGTCGTACTCTCTATCTAGGATGGCACGGTCCAACCACTTGATGCGAGATCCAAGTCACGCAGGCTCTCGGACCTGCGACTTCGGAGTCGGATAGACCAACATACGGTTTGGTTGGAGACTCTTTGTGGTGGTACTAGTTTGACCCTGCAGGCTAAAATACCTGGTAGGGAATGATGTCTTGGGTGACCTCTTACGTTACGAAATAAAGAAGCCAGCACGGCAAGTTACGGCGGGATAGCTTTTCGATGGACGGAGTTCTCCACCGGTGAGGAGGGAGTGTTAAAATTACACAACTAAGATTGCAAACTCTCCCTGTCTTTCGCTCGGACCAAGCGATCGCAATATTTTTATTGGATTCCTCTTTCGGAGATTAATTGCTCGTTTAAATCTCACTTTCTATTTTTTAATTCACCCCACTTTAATAAAGACCCACTTAGTCATTTATTTCCAAAGTCACTTTTTCTTTCTAATTTCACATTGACTTTATTAAAGTCACTTTAAAATTAGACTTTAGTAACTTTATCACTTAAAGTCACTTTTAAATTAGATTTGACTTTATAACTTTATAAAGTCACTTTAGGGGAAAAATTAAATTCTTTTGGACACTTTTCCCTAGGCTAAAGATCAAAGTCTTAAGGAACCACCTGTCCTCCCGTAACCAAATTTCAACACTCCCTCTTACCGAGGAAGGTGTTCCTCACTACACCCATCTTGTCTCTGAAGTAGACATGCTTGCCCTGTGGTAAGACTTTGGTAAGAATATCTGCAACCTGCTCATCAGTGGGAATATACTCAAGCTTCACAACTCCTTTCTGAACATAGTCTCTGATGAAATGATATTTGATCCTGATATGCTTTTCCCTATCATGAAATACTGGATTCTCCGCGAGTTTAATGAAACTATGATTATCATAGTAAATCACTAAAGGTCTCAACGGCTGACCAAATAAGCCAAACAACATCTTGTGAAGCCAGATGGCCTCACAACTAGCTAGATTGGCTGCCATGTACTCTGCTTCCACTGAACTCAATGCTACTTACTGCTGCTTCTGGCTGAACCACGACACCACTGCCGAACCCAACCCAAAACAACACCCTGAAGTGCTCTTCCTATCAAAAGCACAACCTGCCCAATCATAATTAGTGTAACCTGCCAATCTCACTCCATCCCCCTGCCTATAATCCAGACTATAATCCACTGTCCCCTGCAAGTACTGCAAAATGTGTTTTGCAGCAACCCAGTGCACCCTCCTGGGCTCACACATGAACTGGCTCATCGTGTTGACTGCAAAACATATATTTGGTCTGGTGTTGACCAAATACATTAAGGAACCAATCAACTTTCTATACAATGTGGGGTACACCAACTCGGAATCTGAAGCGTGAAGCTTCTTCCAGTTGGTGATCATCGGTGTCGACATGGGTCTACAATCCTCCATGTGGAATTTGCCAAGGATGTCCACAATATACTTCCCCTGCCCCAGGAAGAAATGCCCCTCCTCCTGCCACACCTCCAAACCAAAATGTAATGCATCAAGCCAATGTCCTTCATCCCAAACTCCGACGCAAGATCTCTCTTGCAGTGTTCTATGAGTCTCTCTACACCCGTAATGACCAAGTTTTCCACATACAACACCAGAATGAGAGGCTCCTCACCTATCACAATAAGGTATAGGTTCGGATGCATGCTCACAGAGCAACTCCTCACGCAAGTATGTATCTGTACGGAGTACACACAGCTGCGGAGCTTGCCTTGGGAGCTGCAAGGGATGCTTCTTTAGTACTGCACACATGGGCCCCTTCCCCTTGCCTCAGCGCAACCAGGTACACTCAATGTACACCTCCTCCTGTATGAAGCCATTGAGAAATGTGGTCTTCACATCCATCTGGTGGATCTTCCAACCCATCTCTGCTGCTATCGATATGATGGAGCGAATCATAGTATATCGGGCCACGGGAGCGAAGGTCTCCTCATAATCAACTCCCTCTACCTAGGAGAACCCTCTAGCCACAAACCTTGCTTTGAATTTCTCAATGCTGCCATCTACAGCATGCTTTACCTTGTAAAGCCATCTGGAAGTAACCATGGATTTGCCGTTAGGCCTTGGCACCACCTCCCAAACATCATTCTTCATGATAGAAGAATACTCCTCCTGCATGGCCTTTCTCCAGACCTGCTGGCTAGCTGCCTCCTCATAGCTAGAAGGCTCAGAGTCAACAATGTTGGCAACCATTTGCCATATAGATACAAAAACTATCAGGTGGTCTAATCTCTCTGACCGGCCTCTTAGCCCTTGCAACAGATGTGGCCTCTCTCAAGGTATCCTGAAGCCACTTGGGCTTCCTCTTCCCTGAGCACACTTCTCCCATTGGAGAATGAACCTCCTCCTCCTCATCATCAAGAGCCTGAACTCCTAACTGTCTGTCAGCTATCCTCTTGCCTGAACCTGTAGACGCTGAAGTACTGTGTGAATTGTCCATCAGTGGACTCCCTAGTGAACTTCTCTGCGGACTGCTCTACATGCTGTCTGAAGCACCACCCCTCTGACTCTGTGAGCCACTGCTCACTGATGGATCTGACACCGTAATTGATGTACCTCCGGATCCTCCTGATCCCTGCCCACTAGATCCCTGTAATTGACTCAGCTGCTCCTGAGCGTCTGGCTGATCCAGATAATCTAAGTCCCGTGACCTCCTGAAAGCCCTGTTCTCCTCGAACTTCACATCCCGCCTGACAACAACTCTTCTCTGTGCGGGAATATAAATCCGAAATGCCTTCGAGGTCTCACTGTAGCCCACAAAGACACCTTTCTCTGCGGTGGGCTCTAGTTTGGTCCTCTTCTCCTTGGGTACGTAGGAGTATGCAATACACCTAAAGATACGAAGATGACCAATATCAGGCTTCTTCCCAGAAAAAGCCTCCTTCGGAGTCACATGCCCCAAGGCACGATGCGGACTCCTGTTCTGCAAATATATAGCAGTGTTGCAGGCCTCTGCCCACAAAAACAATGGTAACTCCTGATCATGTAGCATGGCTTTGGCAGCGCCTCCGATGGATCTGTTCTCCTTGGGTACGTAGGAGTATGCAATACACCTAAAGATACGAAGATGACCAGTATCAGGCTTCTTCCCAGAAAAAGCCTCCTCCGGAGTCACATGCCCCAAGGCACGATGTGGACCCCTGTTTTGCAAATATATAGCAGTGTTGTAGGCCTCTGCCCACAAAAACAATGGTAACCCCTGATCATGTAGCATGGCTTTGGCAGCCCCTTTGATGGATCTGTTCTTCCTCTTCGCAACCCCGTTCTGCTGGGGGTTGTAGGGAACTGTGAACTCCCTCCCAATGCCTGCCTCTGCACAATAATCAACAAACTCACCAAGGGTGTACTCTCCTCCATTGTCTGACCTCAGGGACTTGATCTTTCGACCTGTCTGAGTCTGCACAAGAGCTCTGAACTCCTGAAACTGCTTGAAGACCTCATTCTTGGTCTTCAAGAAATAAATCCAGGTCCTCCTGGAGTGATCATCAATGAATAAAACATAATACTCATATCCACTTAAGGAAACATGAGACATCCGACTGCTCACATTAGAATGAATCAAATCAAGTATCCTAGTCGATCTGTTGTCACTGCTGGGAAAAGGGGATTTGGCAAACTTGCCCATCGCACATCCTCTGCATGTATCAAAGTGATCAGTACTGAAATCTGGCACACCTGTAGTGATCTCCCGCAATGTCCTCAAGGCTCCATGATACATGTGCCCCATCCTGTGGTGCCAAATCTCACACAGCTCTGAAATGCTAGCTCTACTGCTGGTACTACTACTCAATGCCAAAAGGGGTTGAAATGCAAACTTGTACACCTTTGCATGGCGTACACCTATCACTCTAGCTGAATCAGCTGGAGCGCCCCTGGGATATATCAGCACCTGTCCTCTCCTGAACAATATCTCATATCCTCTGTCCTCCAATGCTGAGACAGATATGAGGTTCTTCCTTATCCCTGGCACATATAGAACATCTGACACCTTCAAGGGAGGTTTGGGTTTCCTATCAAATGTCAATGTCCCCACACCGACTGCTCTAACAACGCTGTCATCTCCAAGTACTACCTCTATATCAGTGCCACTCTCTGAAAGCCCTGAGAAGTACTCACGGACTCCTGTCATATGACGCGAAGCCCCACTGTCAACATACTAGATACCTGAAGATGCTCCGCTAGTGGAGGGAAATGCACACTCCCTCTCAACCTCCGTGGCAGGTGATCCCGCACAGTGGACTCACAAGCAATGAACCCAAACTCTCGGTCAAAGCTATCCGTAAAGTCCTCTATCGTTGCTGATGCTGCCATGCTCTGGTTCTTCCCCTTTTTCTTCTTCTCCGGACACACAACTGCATAGTGTCCCATCTTGTGAAAATTCCAACACTTCACCTTCGAATAGTCCTTCTACGTGTTCCCCTTTTTACCTTTACCTTTGCCGTTGCCCCCACCAACACTTGTGGAAGCTTGTTTCTTTCCCTTGCCTTTCTTGCCTCTTGCCAACAGTGCTACATCCTCATCTTGCTCAATTGGTTTGGCTGCCCCAAGCTGGCTCTTTCTGATTTCTGTCTGTATGCAATCATCCCAGAACCTCTCCCAAGAGGGAAGGGTCTCACGTGCACAAACCCCATCAACTTAGTTCAGCCATGAACTGGGAAGGCCATTCACTGCAATCTGCACCAACTCAATGGGTGGAATGACCTCTCCAACTGCTGCCAATGCATCTCTCACATTAGTGATCTTTGTGAGATATCCAGCTGCACTATCAGTCTTACTCATCTTAATGGTCTTCAGCTTCTCCCTTAGGACCATTTTCTTGTTCTCATTGGTACTCTGGTAGAGATTGGTCGATGCTGTCGACATCTCATGAGCATATCTCTTTCCTCTCACATGAGGAATGCAATGGTCTTTGTTTCCATCTAGAATCAGTCTCTTAACCTTATTATTATTTTTATTAAAGACTGCCAACTGAACAGCATCAATAGGCACATTAACAGGGTTCTGTGCGGTATGCACCATGGTATCCTAGACTTCTGCCTCCTCAAAGATGCTTTGCATTCTCTCCTTCCATACACTGTAGTTAATATGCCCATCCAACCTATTCTCCACCCTCAAGCCCAAAGACATGCTTGTTGTCCTAAATAAACTGAAAATAACACTGCTGTAGTAAAGGAACTGTTTTCTGTGTGAAAAATTAGCTTGCTGTGATTTTTCTTCTTGCTGTCCCAAACTGCACTTTCAGCAAAATAGATCCGATACCATGTAGAAATTTGATAACCCAACCCCGGTTTTCAGTTTCTCCTTATTTCTCCCATAAAGTTAAATGCCCATTCCCAGAGCCATACATTCAACAAGCTGGAAAAATAAATATTTTCTGAAAACACTAATTTTGGAAATTTCTCAATGCTGAAATGTAGAAATAAAAACTCAGAAAAATAAATCAGCCACACAGAATTTTGACACGCTAATTTTTGGTCAATGTGACCCTGGAAAAACCCCCTACAACTCTTGGGGAAAACCAGTTCGAAAGCTCCTTATTTCTGATAAATGCTTTTACAGTGAGACAGAAATTACACAGCAAAAAATTACATCAACCTCATAAATGTACTTGTCTCGAAAACTGTGCAAAACTCTGCCTCGATTTTTGTGCCAAATACATACAGAAAATATCAGCAGAAAGTACAGCCTTAAATGTTGTACAGACAACACCGAAAACAGTGCAGGAACATCTGTACGACCTCCCTCAAAATATGTGCAAATGTTGCCGTGATTTTCGTGCTATATGGCTGTTGTACGGACCTAGTTTTGCGTGCTATTTGCTGCTCTACGGAATCTAGAAAACCATATTTCTCTCTCTGCTGTACGGACCTCGATTTCCGTACCTCCTTGCTACTGTACGGACCTCGAAAAGCGTGCTGCAATAAACGCTGATTTTCCTCCCTCGAAATTTGTGCCCACTTTCCTTGAACTTCGTGCTTTGTCCTTGCTGTACGGATTTGCAGAATATAAGTGTTGCTGCCCTCTTTCTCACTGTTCAGAAATTCTCCCTTGCTTTCTCTCCTCCTCTCTCAATCTACTCATGAAAGAATGAATGACCTTTTCCCTCCTTTTCCTCCTTTAACCTAACCCAAAATGACTTTTGGGGAATCCCTAAATCCAATGGCTGAGATAGCTTTAGATCTAGGGTTGAGATTAAATGCTCATTTAAATCTCACTTTCTATTTTTTAATTCACCCCACTTTAATAATGACCCACTTAGTCATTTATTTCCAAAGTCACTTTTCCTTTCTAATTTTACATTGACTTTATTAAAGTCACTTTAAAATTAGACTTTAGTAACTTTATCACTTAAAAGTCACTTTTAAATTAGATTTGACTTTATAACTTTATAAAGTCACTTTAGGAGAAAAATTAAATTCTTTTGGACACTTTTCCCTAGGCCAAAGATCAAAGCCTTAGGGAACCACCTGTCTTCCGGTAACCAAATTTCAACAATATGTTGGGGTATTTATTCTCAATAATTGCTCCCGTTGCCTTACAATTAGCAGCATTATCAGTGATGACTTGGACGACATTGTATGGCCCGATACGTTCAATTGTGTCAAGTAATGGTTCTGCAATGTTGATGCCGGTCTTGAACTTATCTGAATAATCATATGATGAAAGGAATATTGCACCACTAGCAGACACAACAAGAACACTTACCAATGGCTTGCCTTTTACATTTGTCCATCCATTAGATACAATGGACACCCCATGCTCATTCCAAGAACTTGTCATTCTACTCAAAGAATGAGTTATTTTTGCTTTTTCATGATCAAGTCCCATAGTTCTTAATGACATAAACCAAATGGCTTGGTGATTTGTACCTCAATACAGATGGCTCTTGTATCCTTTGGGGGCATCATTAATGGAAGAAACCATTTCATGCCAATAAGGTGAGCGAAGAACATTGAATGGTACCCCATATGCATAGACAAACCGGAAATATTTTGAATCCACGTCACTCCTAAACCCTTCGTCAAGGAAATATGATATGGTTCTATGCTTTAAAGGGATGTTTTGTCTTGTGCCAGGTGTGCCTCCATATCCATTGCCATGGGTGGAAGTTGATGGACTTCTTTGTGCATGATGTGATGGTGCATAAGATTCAATGAAACTCTTAGATCTTTTAGATTTGTATTGGGCTTCCTCCTCTTCCCTTGTATATTTGGCTCTATCTGTTGCTGACACACTTACACCAGTTTTGATTCCTATATTTTTATCTCCATCCCATGGCCTTTTCCCACAAAGGTGCCTTCTAGCACGGGTGTATGAACCTTTGTATTGTGTATTGCAATGGGGGCATAAAAATTTAGTGGTTCCACCCCCTTTCCCTGCTTCAGGCCTAGTAACATATTTCCATAATGGTGTTTGGTCAATTTCAGTTGGTGTCACTGTGGTCTCATTATATCCACTCACCCCTTCCTCCTCACCTTGGTACTCCTCTTCAGGATTTTCATCAAATCCACTATAACCCACTTCTTCATCCTCCTTTTTTGGAATAGGCGTCTTTCTTTTACTCTCCAACACCATAATAACAAAAAACAAAACCAACAACAAGAAAATGCTAATCCATATAGCCATGATTTTTCAAACTTTCAAGTTTTTAACCTAAAAAAATGGAGGAATGCCAAATGGGAATAGGAAAAAATGCAACATAGAAAAAAAATTTCAATTTTTCAATTTTCAACATATTAAAATGCAACAAAGAAAAAACAACCTTGGAATGGACTCGTGCTGGGCCTGAAGTGCCCCAACGCTAAGAGCTCATGGATAGCTCTCTGAATCTCATCCCTATAGGCCTTTGGATTCCTGTAGGGGGTAGTGATCACGACCTGAATGTCCGATCCCAACTCAATAGTGTGCTCAAACCCCGGATCTAGTGGCTGCCTCGGTGGAATGTCCCCAAAAATCATAGAGTAATGGTCTAGGAGAGTCTGTATATCTGGGTGCATAGGCTGGCCCAAGACACCTGCATCTAAAATCCTCAACTCCACCGACCACTCTATATCTCTCCTCCGCAAATCTGCCTCCATCCTATGCGCAGAGACTGTCTCAGGAGGGTATGTGTGCATGCCCCTGAGCATCAATTGCTTCCCACTCTTCTTATCCACAAACTCTATCTCCAGTGTCTGCTAATCAGTGGTGAGTCTACCAAGGGTGATGAGCCACTAAATCCCTAACACCATATTGGTATTCGGAATATCGACCACAAAATAATGGTCTGTTAATGAATATGTGCCCATGGTCACTCTCAATGCTGGGACATAACGCATGCACTGCATGGTCCTGGCCCCCGGAACTAGCGAAGAAAACCCATCAAACCTCTCCATCTGTATGCGCCTCCTCTGCACCATCTGGCCATCAATGAAGTTGTGCGTAGCCCCACCGTTCACTAGTACTGAGACATGCTATCCCTGGATTGTCCCTCGGACCCTCAATGTTACGTACTTGGCTACCCCACGCAAAGATGCAAGGACCCCTCCGATAGGTGCAAACGTTGATCCTCTTGTTGCTGGAGGAGGTGGTGGTGGAGGATTCTCCCCTGGTGCTCCGGTGCTGGCATCTCCTTCCACCTCATCATATATCTCCTCTTCTTTCTCAGTGTCAGAGAAGACCTCAATGTAATGTGCCTTCCCTATGGTACATCTATGACCCGAAGCCCATGGCTCCGGACAGGTGAAGCAGAGCTTCCTCCGCCTCAAATCCCTCTGGGTATCATCATCCAAAGGCCCTCGGCCCTGATTCCCTCTTGGGGGTGGGGCTCTCATGTCCCTCCCTTTCTGCTGGAACGCTGGTCTATTAGGCATAAGAGCCCTCGTCCTTGGCAAAGCATCCTGCAAGTCTCTGGTCCTCCCCACTATGTCTTGCAGCATAGTGGGCCTAGTATACCTCACTAGCCCACACAAAGGTTCTACTAGACCATCAATAAACATGTAGATCCTCCTCGGTTCCAACAAGTTTGGAACCATCACTAAAAGTCTCAGGAACTCCGAGATGTAAGTCTCTGGTTTCCCTGTTTGCTTGAGCTTGGTTAGCTCCACAAAATGCTCCTCTGGATCCTTTCGATCAAACCTCTCTAGCACTCTCGGGGTAAAATCATCATACGCTATCACTCTTGAGTGACCTAACGTAGTCATCCCATGGAACCACAGTCATGGGCTTCTCCCTCTAAGTGCAGTGCAGCCACCTTGATGGCCTCTAACTCCGTCATCTGGTTAAGCTGGAAATAAATGTCTAGCTTCTCCACCCAAGCTTTGGCTGAACATTTTGATGATCCATCAAAAGTAGGCAGGAAAAGTCTTCCCATGGTATGCTGCAAGTCATTGCCCTGCATGTACCCTCCTCCTCTGGTCTAGCCTCTGGGTCTGTTGTTCTTTAGCTGACAAAACTCATTGAAGGTAAGAGCACCTCCAAACTTTAGCCCATAGGATTGATACTCCGGAAAATATTCCCAATAGTGAGCCACCTCTGGCTCTTGTGGCCTTCCTGCTAGCCAGGAACGTAGGAATGGTAGAATGTGGTGGAGTGCGTGGCACCACTTGTTGTGCAGTGTTAGGCTCAGGTGGGTGATGGGAAGTGCCGTATCCTTATCCAATCTGGAATTCCCTTGGAATTCCCTTCTGCTTGTTATCTTCACCAATCTCCTGCCCCATCTCCTCAATCCTCTTGGTGAGCTCTTGGACTGACTTCAGAAGGAGTTGAGCAAACTCCTTCCCCTCATCTCTTTCCTCTGCCATGTATGCCTTTCCTCTCTCTTCTTCCACCGGAACACTGTCTACCTGATCTGGTGTAATCTCGAGACTCCTTTTTCTGCTCCTATACCTTTGTCTCTAGTAAGTGACATTTTGCGTATCCTCCAATGTCATAGACTACGTGCTCCACAGGTTGAGCCAAGTCTATGAGCTCTGATACCACTGTAATATCCCAAATTAGGAACAAACAACAATACAAATCACATAAGACTAAAAACTACAACAAAACATAAAATAACATTAAGGCACATGAATTGTAGCCAAAATCATCTGAGCCATTTTTTATTAATCTCTGTGGGGAAAGAGTACAATGAGAGGTGCTCAGAAAGATGGCACCTGGGCTTACACAAGACAGGCTGAAGTATAGCTCAAACTCGGACAGAAAACTCTGCTGGAAAACTGCTCTACGTGGCTGCTTCTCTGTGCTGCAAGTGTTGGACTGTTGGTGCTAACTGGAATCAGACTGCAAGTTGGGCCTGCTCTTCTGCTCATAAAATTACGATATTAAAACCTCGAGCTCTACTCACAAGACCCACAAAAACCCGCGAAGGGTTTCCAGAAATTTCGACTCCAGAAAATAGCACCCTTAAGGTTAGCACGTTGCTCTGCCGGGGAAATCGGTCTCCTAGCTGAATTGCTGGAAAGGTGTCCTCAAAATGTTGCGGGAACCCCTGGTAGGAGGTGGCTAGCCTCCCCTCCAAACCTCCGATTGAAATTTGCTCCGCTTCCCTTCTTCCCAACACTCTCCCTCAATTGGACTGCGCATTCAGAGCGCTGCCCTGAAGGGATTGCGTATGCCTTGAATGTATCTCTCTGCAAGCTCCTCCAAAATCAGATGGTACTCCTCTCCAGAGTGGGTACTCAAAGTCCCCCGAGGTAGAGGTTGAGAGCTCCGCTCGGAAATCTCTGTGCGAAACAACACTGCAGGCTCGGCTAAACAACTCAAGCGTGCTACAATCAATCAGACAGAAAATAGATGGATGAATGAATGAGGAATGAGCAACTCTCACTCTCTTTTGTCCAAGCTGAGCCTCCAACGTTCCCTTGGGCCCACCTAGACTACGCTGCCCCTCCTCCGACCTATCTTTGCACAGCCCACTGCGTTGCCCACTGCGCTCCCTCTCCCACGCTGCGAATAGGACATTGCCTCATTCGAGTGGGTGGCCACATGGACCCCACTTCAGCCTCAATATTTTTCTCTAGTGACTTTAGGAAAGCACTCTAGCTGCATAGTTTATTTGTGGGTCCCCTTACCCACTTTATTTTTGCTGAACATTAGAAAAAGGCAAAATTAATCAAAATTAATATTCCAATTAGCTGACTGCTAATTTGGAATATTACAACAGTTGACAGGTTTCCTAGTTCATTGATAAATCACTTGAGCAAATTTGGACATCTATTGTTTTACTTGATTTCACAGATTTTGATGAATGTTATCTCTGTTAGGACTACATAACAAGATCTGAAGCATAATAGATGTATTAGCATTATAAGAGGGCTCAATTTTGTTTTAGGTGAAAGGTCTCAGTAATAAATTGACTTGTTTGTATTCATAGACCCCTGTGAACCCAATTCACTCGCTGCTGTCCTAATAAATTCACCACTGTTACAACATTTACTTGTTGCCTTAATTGACTTTATATAAAGAGCTACATTTAAATGGTTTTAGACTGTTCTGAGCATATTTGTCATTACTGTTGTCATAAAGTCATCTGTTGCTCCTCTAGCATTGATAATTTATTGCTGTCCTAATCATAGTTTTAAAACTAGGCCGGTCTGACTCGGACTATGCCTAGTTGAATGAGCCATACCCGTGCCCGGACCGAATAGGTCAATTATCCGGTTCGACAACTAGTCCGTTATCGAACCAACCGAGTTGGCCACTGACTCGACCGGTTCAGTAACGGACCGACCAGACCAGCCGAGCCCGACTTAAATCGACCAATCTCAACGACGGGAAACAAAGGTGGTCGGGGCGGACTTGAAATCATTTTTTTTTGTTTAAACTATTTCCTAGCCCCTCTACCCCTCTCCCACGCCTATAATGTTGACCCAACCCCCTTATATTTCCTCACAGATATCTCATTGCATTTGTGTGAGCATTTGAGGAGTTTGTGAGAAGTTGGAGTTGGTTTTTGGAGGAACATTGAGGAGGTTCTTGGGTGATCTTTGGAGCAGATTGAGGAGTCTGTTTTTGGAGCAACATTTTCCATTGAGAAGTTGGTTTTTGGAGCAACATTGGTTATGCGTTTTTGTTTTGATCTCTATATATTACATGTATTGATAATTGGACAGTGCACTGGGTTCCATTTGATATAATCGATATATTCATGTGCATACTTTGATCAGGTGTTGTCTTCTCTCTATTACTCTAATGCTTTGAGTTTGGAAACATGAATGAAAATCTAAAAAATATGTTTTTTCATTACAAATTAAATATTTAATGTACTTTATACAAAGACTGAGTCATTGGAATCAACTAATCCTAGTCGATACTGAGTAAGAGTCCGAGTCGGAGTTGACCCTCGACTAGTTTCGAGTCCGAGTCCGAGTTTTAAAACATTGGTCCTAATTAGCATAAATAAAATTCACTGTTAGCTTACTATTGTTGGAGAGACTTTAATAAATTATACTAATCGTAGCGGTAATATTGTATTTCATTGGGTTTTAGTAGTATGTTGAACTCTAAAAAGAAAACATAAATAATTCTCCACTGCTACAAAACTTATCCTTGGTTCATAAAAAATACATTGTGAATGGGACAACTAGCATTAAAGTGAGCTCATTGTTGGGTTATTGCCACATTGCTTCTATTTTTCTCAAGGGCACTAACACATCCTTGACTTGTGTATTCTCAAAAGGTTTTAGGTTCACTCTTCAAAAACACATAATCTAATAATCTGGGTTTCCTAAGTAAATAATCTAAGTAATTGAATAACATTCAAACCTTCATTCTCAGTTTGTCATATCTTTCGTTGAATGATAGCTTTATATTGACATCTCAAGAACTTAAATTCCTTCTTCTTGCTCAAATTGAACATCTACTAAATAAACAATCTTTCCTAATTTGAATAAAGAGCATTGATAATCTTGTGGTATCATTGTCTAATAATCATTGGCTAAATACCCTAATTGTCATTTGACTTGTAATTCATGTGTTAAGTGGATATCTATCTTTGAACCCTATGTTGGTGAATCATTCATTGGAATCTCTTGTTCATTTTGGCACTTGTTAACATTCTCTTGTGGTTAAGGATTGTCCCTTAATTTCCTTTAATGAGTACTTATCACCGTGATTGAAGAATAATTTAAAGTGAAGTACTTTAATCATTAAGAAAATCTTAGCCTAAGACTCACTCATCATCCATTGCATTGCATCCTAGGATTAGTTGCATTTAATAACTAACCTCCAAGCATAAGCTTGGTCGATAGAGAGATAGGAACATCGTTCATCTTTACTTAAGAAGTCTAGACTCTAGCCCCTCTAGTAATTAAAATGGTGACCTTGCAGTCATCAGAGCCACAGTCTCTACAGCGCTGGAGGCACCAAGTATGTTGGATTTCAAGGAGAGGTATCGTTAATCACAACTTCGTGTGCTTCACCTTGACTTCTCTCTGCCACTTACTATAGAGTTTAGGCTCAATATAGATAAAGATCAAGGGATACACTTAGACTAGGCATCTAACTAAAATAAACCAAGATTCCTGAATCACCTAGTTGTAAGATTTACATCTCATATAGGCTAGTGAATCATCCGTTAAGCAGCAATTGTCCATCCGGTTACTTGGTCTTAATTCAACAAGCAAGAGTGTTGAGTCGATAAGGCACTGGTCTCAAATAAAAATTCAATCTAATCCTTAAAATCTTGCTAGATTTAACCAAGTAGCTATGCCACTCAACTGCGTCTGCCAGACTCGTTGGTTCCCAATTTGTCCTTCATCATTTCATTTCCACAGGGTCTACCCCCCATAGCCTGCTATTGGGAGACAACTATAACGGAAAGGTTGGGGATCAAGGTGACAGCCCTTGACCTGAGTCGTTGTCGTAGTGCCTATACAATTTGAGTGACAACATGCCCTATTTCAGTGATTTGGGGTTTAGCAGATTAGTGATACGAGGGCAGAGTTGAAGACCCTAAGAGCAAATTTCTTGGTGGAGCAAGAGGGTTGTTAGAGGGCAGATTGTTGAGCCTATGTTCAGTCACTCTTGGAGCAGCAGGAGGATTGCTAGAAGCAGATCGATCAATTGAAGATGCAAACATTTTGAAGTTGTAGAACTCCTATGAGCAGCAGAAGAGGTGGCAAAGGACTTGCCAGAGGCATTCAAGGTATGTGGAATGAAAGCATTGTGGAAGTGCTATATCAACAAGCAAGTCAAGTGTATCTTGTTCAGGGTAGATTGGTAATCATAATTTTTTGACTCCAAGCCCTAGTTGTCCTTGTATCAGGGCTGATTGTAAGGGCCATGATTCATGTTACGGAGCCCTATGTTTGTTGTATTAAAGTTGTAATATAACAAGTTTTGGGTTTGCAAAAAAATTCTTTTGTACTTCATTGATTCACTGTTGTACATTTTCCGCTGTCAAAATGCTTGTGTTGTGGCATCTTAGTTTGTTTATGATCGTGTTCTAGACATAAACCTGATTCTGAAGTGCCAAGGAAAAATCAACAAAGAAAGCATAATAGAGGGGGTTTGTGTTTTGCATCCACGGGCCACAGGTCTTAGGAAACTCTGTAGAAAGTACCTTCTCCTTTGTACTTGCATCATTTCCATTCCAGACAAAAAAGAGCAAAGCAGCCTCACCTTCGAGCTGGGTTTCTCAAATCATATCTTGTTGTTTATCGTGATTGGTGTGTTGTATTTCACTGTTTTCTATTTTTCACATTTTATCTATTGTATATATAAACAATAAAATCAATAATAACAAAACTGGAATCTGAAGGAATTGACCCTTCATAGTATAGATTTCGATATATTTTCACAGATCTGTTGTGAGGAACTGTCCAATGAAATATCCATGACAGTTTACAGATCACCATTGGTTAGACTATTGAGTGTTCTTGGCAGTGTTTTTATTCTCAAGGCCTCAATATCTCTCTATATGTATATGTGTGTGTGTCTGGATGCATGCACACTCTTCCTTTTACAGCACTGAAATTACTGAATCAGCTGCCTGATAATTTATACCAACTATTAGGTTTCTCTTTCCTTTTCTTTGTTGCAGCAAATGCTAAATGGAATATTTTTGATAAAAAAATGAACAGTTTGAGCTGGATTTATGCCATGAGTATCCATGAGTATCTAGTATCTCTACTCTGTTAAAAGGTGAGTCGGTTATGATTGCATCTTATAGTCCTATCTGCAAGGGATGCACAAGACTGTTCTTCCATACATAACTTATTCATAATAATTGTTGGAAGTTACAAGGGATGCACAAGGATGTTCTTCCATACATACTTATTCATAATAATTGTTGGAAATTATGATGTGAAACAAATATCTCTTTTGTAATTTTTCTTGATTTGCGTAGTTTGGTACAGCATGATGCTCCTTAGGGTCTTCATGCAAGAAACTCTATTGCTGCTAAATCTCTTACAGCTTATCATGAAAGAACTTGGTTCTCTGTGTGCATCTTCTTCATGTTTGACAATGCTATTCTAACTTTTACTGGGTTGCTTTTCAGAGGTAAGTCAATTTCTGTATCTTTTAACCTATATTTTTATAAAAATGTAGGTTGTTTCCATATCATATCCTTTTTTAATGAATCTAATCAATAGCTTTGGGCTGAATCAACCCTTCTACCCCAGCTTCACTTGTTTGTCCTCTGCACATTGATCTGATTGTCGGGTAAGGGCCCTTGTGTGGGTGTACAGACTCAAAAGAAACATTGAAGATGACACTAAACTCCAAGAATTATAACAGCTAAATTGATTTAAAATTTTATTCACAAGATATGATTATATCTTTTGGTTTCTAATTTCTATGAATGTATTAATAATGAATGAGGACTTGTAGGTGCATTATTGATCTATTGAATCTAGTTTCAGTTTCCATCTTTATCCTACAAAACTGCAGAAGTGAATAATTCCAAATCCTGTATAGATACATGCTGTAATGCTTTGTTTGGGGCAGTTGGTATAGATGGACCCTTTCTGATAAAGGTTCGTGCATGATTATTTTTATTTTCTCAATTGTCTTACCATGACAAGGAGAGACAATAGCTGCCAGTTAATGTGATTTTCATGTTGCAGATACTATCAAGCCAGTAGATGTTGGGCTTAATGAAGATGTATTTGAGAATGATCATGGCTATGGTTTCTTTGGACCAAGTTTATGGAGGGGCCGTCAGTCAAAGATTGTGGCCCAATGGGCAGCACCTGTCACATACTTGCACCTTTATGATTGTAATAGATTTTCGGTGAGTGGTAAAATGTAATAGTAACAATTAGCTTTGCTGTCAGCTTTCAAGTAATAAATACATTCCAATATCAGGAAAAAATCAGTTGTATGCAGTTAAGCTGTAAAATTCCTTAGTAAATATAAATGAGTACATATCATAGACCCACCATGTTCATAGATAGCAATAACAAAATTTTTGAGAAAAATAAGAGGTTCCTCTCTTCGACAAGTTCACCTTTGAGATTAGCTATGGTCTCAAGCAATGACTTCGGCTTGCTATGTAGTATCTTTTCTTTATCCAGAGTCTTTCCCTTTGATCAGGAACTGAGGCACTGTTATTGTGTGGTTCTTTTCTCTGTTGTCAAGAAGGCATTCGAGATTAGGTGGTTCTGCATTTAATTGTTGCAAGATGATGGTTGGAGTGATGTATGATATTTTTCCCAATGACTATTATTTGCATCAAAGTCCTATTCTATTCTGTCTCATGCTATGCAGGGATGTTGTTCTGTACAGTACCTTAATTAATATGGATGATAGATATGTGTTTTACTATGGATTTAATTTAAGTTATACATGGATCGTATAGCAAGAATAGTAATAGATTTACTGAAGTTATGCAACATGTATGCATAGGTTCTATTGCAGGAGTATTGATAGGCTTAACATGTGTTTGATGTAAATGCATTAATTCTTTTGTAAGGAAAACTGTAACGAACAAAGGGATTTATTCTACCACAAGTAGGGAGAGGACCACCCAATAGCCCGCACTATCAAAGAGGAAAAAGGGGATGGTGAAGTCGTTAATTGATTTTGGGTCCAAACCAAGAAACCCTAGGGTAAATCAAAAGGGGATGGAAAGATTAATTAGGACTTAAGATCTTGTTAATGATAATTTAGGGATGTAGGTGATTAGGGTAATTGAATTAGGTTTTAGATTAGGTTTTACCAGCAAATTTGCGGATGGAAAATGAGCTAACCAACTAGGGTTAATTAACCGACAATTCCTTTAGTGAGCTGGAACCCTAATGCTGAAAATTGGAAGAGGAAGAGGACTCACCCAGATTTTGCTGTCGTAGATGATGAAGCTTCCTAGCATGAAGTGTAGAATAGTGACAGTCTTCTGATCCATGTGCCATTATGGCTTGCACATTCAACTCCAATTTCTAGCACAAGAGGACTTGTACCAATCTCCAATACAAAGATATATATGCAGTATAACCAATAAACACTAGGTCTATTGCTGCAAAGATAAATCAATGAAGCATCCATAATAGATAAACTTAGTGCCTTCAGATGGGACAATACCTCACTTGCCTTAGTTGTGATAGAGGCTCTCTTGAGGTTTTAAGGTTGAAACTTTGAAGGTATGGGTGGAGCTTGTTAGGTTTTGGATAGTATGGTAGCATCAAACATGTGTTCTAGTCTCAATTTGTGTCTATGAGGCCGAGGAACACAAGATCTCCAAACCAATAAAAGTTTTTGGAAGAAAACACCTAGAGACCACTCAATTAAGCTACTTGATCAATAATTAAAAATGCTCAAGTCTAACTTAGGAAAATTGATTAATTAACAACAATTAATTGAGAAGATTGAGTTATGCTCTAGAGACTTCCAGAAAATGACTTGGATCAAGTCTAAGATGATCTTAGCCATTGATCACAATTAGATCTTGGTCGTTGATGCTCCAACGAGAGATTATAAGAGCAAGTCGCTGGGATGGAGATAGACACAATTGCAAGAGAGAGAGCAACGCAGATCGAGCTACTCAGTGCGCAAAGATTCAACGAGGGAAAAGTTTGAGCAGAGGGAGAGCATCAGAGAGAGAGAGCAACAGAAAATTCTTGAGGAGAATTTTCTAGCATTTCTCTAGTGCCAGAGTGGCAGGAGAAAGGAGGTTGAATTATCTGCAGAGAGGGTCGTAGAAGCTAGTGCGAGCAACCCTATTGCGAGTGTTAGAAGAGAGGTCGTTTCAGTTGTCGGACGCTGGTAGATCCTCCGGGAGGCATAGCGAGTCACTTCTAGAGGCAGAGGGAGGCTGAATGACTCAATTAGAGTCGAATTGTAGGCAATACGAATTATCCAAGCCAGGATGTCTGAATTCCAGGCAGAGTACAAGTTCCCGGAGAAGAGTTTGACCAGAGCCGGAAGAGGCCAAGTTGATCTGCAGAGGGAGAAAATTTTCTCCTAGATATTTTTCCAGATATTTGCTGGAGGATTTCCAGTTTGGCATCCAGATATTGTACTCTCAATATTTGTTTGCATAATAAAATAAACCCTCATGCTGCATTGGTTTTCCCTTTGGGGTTTTTCCGGGGACTTTCATTCCAAAATATTGTGTCGATTTTATGTGTGCACATCTATTTCTCAGTTCCTAATTTTACTTCCGCAACATATTTATTTTATGAAGAATTGCAGTGTGATTTATTCGTTAATTGTCGTAAGCAATTAAGCTGCTAATCAATTAGGAGTATAATTTCTAGTTGCTGCAATTTCAAGGAAATTTTCACATGGTATCAAAGCATTAATGATCAAATCAGAGGCTTAGAAGCGAGAGGAGAAGAATTGTGCAGTTTCAGAGGGAGATCTAAGCACAATTTTAGGCAGTGCTAATTGTTGGGCAGGAAAATCAATTTCCAGAGGCAGAGTGTAGGAAAAGCTCGATTTTCCCAGAGCAGAGTTCCAGTAGGTAGTGTGGTCGAATAGAAGATTCCAGTGAGCAGATCTGGGCACATAATATTTGCAACAAGGTTTGCAGTTGTAGATTTGCGATGGGCAAAAAGAGAAAAGAACACTAAGGGGATTTCCAACTTCCAGTTTTTGAGAAGGAGATCCAAGTTTTGCATTAGCAACAAGCCAAAGCAGGAAAATTAATTTGCTAGTGTAAGTTTTCTAGGATAGTCAGTTTGAGTTGCAGAGGTTGTAGTTCGTGCTTTCGCGGAGAAGGACATTTGAAAGGAAGAGCGAGTAATATTAGTGAGCAACTGAAGGCAGTACATTAGTCGGAGAAGGATTTTTGGAGACCTATCTGCGCATTCCGTAGCAAGTGCCAACAACAGAAGGAAGGACGAGAAAGGAGGAGATTTCTAGATCCAGTCTTCATTTTATTTGAGTTTCACGAGATGGCTTCAGAAGGACTCGAGGATCAAGACAAACTTGATGGAGCCTCTAATTTTGGTGTCTGGGAGGCTAGAATGCAGTTCATGTTGGATGAGCATGGTCTGAAGGAGTTCATGACGAATGTCATGGCAGAGCCAACATATGTGCAAAAATTGGCTAAATTCAAGAAAGAGATCGCTAAGACGAAGAGGATGTCTTGGATTGGGTTCGAGATCATATCATTCCACACGTTGCAGGGAGAATCACAACAAAAGACATGTGGGATGCCATTGTGAAGCTATACCAGGATCCATCTTAGAATCGTAAAATGATTCTCAAGAAGAATCTTAGGACAACAAAGATGCAGAAGGATGAGTGGGTGACCTACTATCTCACCAGCAATCAGAATGTCTGTAATGAGTTAGCAGTTGTAGGGGAGCAACTTGATGACAAGGAGCTTGTGCGAATAACTCTGAATGGGTTTGTCAAGGAGTGGAGGACCTTTGTTCAGGGTATCACTAAATGAGACCAACTACCAGACTGAGGATGCCTATGGAGTGATTTCACGCAGTGAAGCACCACTTGTATAAGACCCGCGGGTCTTCTCGAGTTCTATAGCGAGCCGGGTCACTCACATAGAACCTGCACTCTCTACCCTTACTCGCTCAAACTCCTATTAAACTCGCCTACCCGCATAAGACCCGTGGGTTTCTCATAGGACCCGTATCGGACCCCTATAAGACCCGTCCCACATCAAAAGGCATAATTTTTTGAATTTTTCTCAATTTTTTTGATTTTTCTATTTTTTTTGGAAACGAGGTGGAGGAAAAGGGAATTTGGAGGGAAGAAAATTCTTTATAAGCACCTATCTCCCTTTCGGAGGCATAAGCAATTAAAGTGGTAAGGTTTTTTTCAATGCTCATGATCATGGAATGCTGGTAAATGCAGGGACCATCATCTACTCTTAGCTTTTGGAGCAAGGATATGGTTTTAGGTGATGCAGAACCGGACATTGTGAAAGCAAAATTTTTTTAGACAATTGTATAGTCCTTTGTTTTCTTGGGAGTAGCAGCACTTGCGGAGTCACAACATTGGCCGAGTAGCAGCACACTGTAAAAGCAAGGCGGAGTCATAACACTGGCTGAATAGCGGCACTGACAGAGTAGCAGCACATTATAACAACAAGGTGGAGTCACAACACTGGCAGAGTAGCAGCACTGGCAGAGTAGCAACACTCGGAGTAGCAGCACTGGCAGAGTAGCAGCAATAGCGGAGTAGCAGCACTGGCAGAGTAGCAGCAGTGGCGGAGTAGCAACACACTGTCCAAGTAGGCTTCATGAGCCTTGTTTCATTGTTTTGTTGCTTGCATGTAATTTTTTTTTAATTTTATGTAATCAATTCAATTTTTTTTTTTCACTTGTAATCTACAAATTTTTTTGGCCCTGTGCCTGAGTCTGTCAGCCACACAATGGCCCTGTGTGGCTGAGAAACTCAGCCACAAGGGCCTGCGGGCTACCTCCTCAGCTTGCAGGCCCTGTGTCTGAGTTTCTCAGCCACATAGGGTCGCTTGGTGGCTGAGAAACTCAGCCACAGGGCCTGTGGACTGCCTCCTCAGCCTACAGGTCCTGTGGTTGAGGAGGCAGCCTGCAGGCCTTGTGGCTGAGGAGGCAACCCGCAGGCCCTGTGGCTGAGTTTCTCAACCACACAACGACCATGTGTGGCTGAGAAACTCAGCCATAGGGCCAAAAAATATTGTAAATTTAAAAACCAATTTAAAAAAAAAATATTAATTAGATTTTAAAAATTAATTTTTTTCTTCCAGATTTCATCACCATGCCACCAAAGAGTTCTAGAAAGTCTCGTGATCCGGCATGGGCACATGGTCAACGAATCATTGCCAGTAATGACCACCATGTCAAGTGCAATTATTGCAATGCCATAATGCATGCAGGCATAAACAGGCTAAAATACCACCTAGCTAGAATTCCCGGGAATGGTGTGGGATGTTGTCAAAATTACCCTGATGAAGTCACTACTGAAATGGCAGCTGCTTTGGAAGCCATTAAAAAAGAAACTTCTAAGAGGGCAAGAAGGAAGGATGAGATTGTTGGGATAGGTAGATCTTCATCTTAAAGGGAAACACAGATTCAAAGTCCAGGTATTGGTAACTCCTCTTCAAGTGTTGTGGCAAATAGGAGTATAACCTCTTCTTTCTTCACTCCTCATACAACTCCAGGATCTGAACCAACCTTGGATAGTTTTAATGAAAAGAAGAGGAAGGAGGCAGATATGGCAGTGAGGAGGTTTTGGTACCATAATAATCTTTCATTCAACTATGCAAAGTCATATTTTTATCAGCCCATGGTGGATGCCATTGCAAGTGTTGTCCCTGGACACAAAGCCCCATCTTATAATGCACTTAAGGGGAAAGAGCTAGATGAGGAGCTTGAGTGTGTCAAGGAACAATTGGAGAGCATTAAAAGCTCATGGAAAATTACAGGAATGTCTGATGGGTGGAAAGATTAGAGGGGTAGAACAATAATAAATTTTGTTGTAACTTGCCCTAAAGGAACCATGTTCCTAAAATCCATTGATGCATCTGCAAATGTAAAAGATGCACATTTGATTTTTACATTGTTGGCTGATGTGGTGGAGGGAGTTGGGGTTGCAAATGTTGTCCAAGTAATCACGGACAATGCTACAAATTATGTAGCAGCTGGAAGGTTTCTTTGTGCCAAATATCCCACTATTTTTTGTACTCTATGCGTTGCCCATTGCATAGACTTGATACTAGAGGACATTGGGAAGTTGGAGTGGGTGCAGGATGTTGTGCAAGAATGCAAGCAAATTACCAAGTATATTTATAATCATGCTTGGGTGTTGAACCTTATGAGGGAATTCACACAGGGTGAGTTTAATCGCCCAACTATCACACGGTTTGCTACAAACTTTCTTTCCCTCCAAAGCCTTTTGTATGAGTACCAAGCTTTGTGAAGAATGTTTTGTAGCCACTGCCAACAATGGGTATTTTGGAAATATAGCACAAACCCAGAAGCATCGTCTGTGAAAGCATTTGTCTTTGGTGATAGTTTGTGGGACAAAGTCACTGAGATTGTCAGCTACACTGAGCCCCTTGTGAAAGTCTTGAGATTGATGGATGGGGATAAACCTCCAATGGGATATATTTATGAGGGCATGGATAGCGCCAAAGAGGCCATCAAGACTTTCTATAAGGGAGATGAATCTAAGTATCTCCCTATATGGCAAATTATTGATTCCAAGTGGGATAGACAACTACATTCACCATTGCATGCAGCAGGAGCATATCTCAATCCAAGCTTATTCTATAATGAGGGAGCTAACATTCAAAGAGATCCCGAGGTGATGAGAGGTGTCATGATATGCATTGAGAAGATGTTCGCAGATGTAGATATTCAGGACAAAATCAACCTAAAACGAGATATGTACAAGGAAGCATCTGGCATGTTTGGATTCAGCTCAAGCCAACGTCTCAAGGACAAGAAAATGCCTTGTAAGTGAAAATTGTTAGAACTTAGCTTGTGATTTTTCTAGTTCTCTTTTATATGTTTGGCGTTGCAAACTGATAATCTTTGTTGTTATTTTTTTACAACTCATTGGTGGATAGATTGTGGCTCTGAGGCACCGCAATTACAAGAATTCGCCATCAGAGTTCTGAGTCAACCCTGTAGTGCTTCTTCTTGTGAGCGCAATTGGTCAGTGTTTGAGCACATCCACAGCGAAAAGAGAAACAGGTTGGAGCATGAGAGGTTGGAGAAGTTGGTTTTCATCTACTACAACCTTCGAATGCTCACAAAACAAGTGCAACCAAAGGATACATATCCAATTTTATTGGATACCATTGATTTAGAGTCTGATTAGGTTGTGGAGGAGGAGCCCCCTGATTTGAGTTGGCTTGATGAAGAGACCGAGGATCTTTCTTGTTTGCCATCTCAAATGGAGACTCCCAATACACCTGCCTCACAGTTTCTTCAACCTTCTGATGCTACCTTGAGCTCCATGAGGGCTTATTATAGGAGTGGTTTTCCATGAGTGATGAGACTAAAGATTGTTATGAGACAATCATTTATCATTTTTGACATATGTATTTGAATTTTAAACTTGTTGACATTTTTTATTTTAATTATGGAATCATAATTCCTTTTCTTATTCAGTATCTAAATGATTTGCTTACAAAAATCGAATATATTATGTTGTACTTTTATAGATATGAGATGATGTTATGAATTATTGCATATATTGTGGTTTTATAACTTACAAGGACTGGAATTATCATTATTTTCTTTTTTCTACTTAAAATTTACCATATTTTATTTTTTTATTTTTGCATTTTGACGAGTCTTATACGAGTTTTACACGAGTCGTTCCCGAGTCTCATCGAGTTGACGAGTCTTATACGAGTACGAGTCGTGCAACATTGGTATATCTCCCTTGACTAAGGAAGATCTACCTGTCCACGTTCCATACCTCTAGGCCTAGAAAGTAGTGCATCTATCCCAAATCCTTCATCTCAAATTCTGCTGCCAGGTTTCTCTTACAGTCCTTTATGAGCCCTAATGACCCAATCAAGAACAGATGATCCACATACAACACTAGGATGAGTAGCTCACCTCCAACCATCAAATAATAGAGAATCGAGATTGGAGTTTGCTCCCATCTACTGCAAGTAGCTGTCAATTTGACCATACCATGCCTTGGGAGCCTGTTTGAGCTCGTATAGCACTCTCTTCATCTTGCACACATGTGTGCCTCTCTCACGTGTCTTGAAGCCCTCTAGTTGTTCGATATATACCTCCTCTATCACCCTTGTTCAAGAATGTTGCCTTGATGTCCATTTGGTGAATCTGCCATCCCATTTGCGCTACTAGAGATATAACTGCTTTGATGGAAGTATATCTAGGCACTGGTGCGAAGGTCTCCTTGGCCATGAAGCCAGCCTTGTACTTCTATACACTTCCATTTGTAGTGCACCTGACCTTATAGATCCATATGGAGCCTACAACTGACCTATCTAGAGGTCTAGGCACGACCTCCTATACATCATTTGTCATGATGGAGCTATACTTTTCCACCATGGCATGCTGCCACACTTGATGCTGTGCAACCTCCTCATAATTGGAAGGTTCCTTGTTGATGACCATTGTCACCAATGCCTTGTACCTGTTTGGTTGTCTGCGGTCCCTCTTGCTAATCCTAGAAGTCCCCATAAACTCCTGCGCATCCTTCAACATCTGACAAACTTCTCTACTAGTTCTACCATTAGTGGTGGGTGGTTCTACTAGCTCCTGCCTTTTGCGCTCCGTCTGTTGCAAGTTTGTTGGATCTCCTGTACCAGAGCTAATGCTCGTACTGATCACTGTACTAGTACTCTGTTGATCTTGCAAATGTCCCTATGACTGTCCCTGTTGCTGAACTAAAGAAGATTCTGGTTGGCTCACTTTGATCACTCACTGGCAACTCGTAAGATCTCCTGAAGGCATTCTCCTCCATGAACTTCACATCTTGTCTCACAATGATCATCCTGCTACTCGAAATGTAGATCCTGTATGCCTTGGATGTTTTGCTATACCCAACGAAATATCCCTTCTCTGCAGTCTGATCCAACTTAGTGCGTTTCTCATCTGGCACATGGCAGTGTGCAATACTACCAAATATTTTGAAGTGACCAACTTCTGGTTTCTTCCCTGTGAATACCTCCTTTGGTGTTATCTTCCCCAACGCCTTGTGAGGAACCCTATTATGTATGTACACCGTTGTGCTACATGCCTTTGCCCATAAGAACCTAGGCATATCCTAGTCATACAACATAGATTTTGCTGCCCCAACAATAGTCCTTTTCTTCTGCTCCACTACTCCATTCTACTGCGGTTTGTATGGAGTTTCGAGTTGTCCATTCCTTCCTAATGCCCTCCTTAGCATAGAACCCCGTGAAGTCACTATCTATGTACTCTCCTCCATTGTCTATACGAAGCACCTTAATCTTTTTCCCTGTCATGTTCTCTACAAAAGACTTGAACTCTTGGAAGTGACTAAAGATCTCATCCATGGTCTTCAAAAAGTAGATCCAAGTCTTCTTGGAGTAGTTATCTATGAAGGTAATGAAGTATTCGTACTCTTTGAGAGATCTGGTGGACATTGGGCCACAAATGTCTGAATACACAAGCTACAACAGACCATCTGTTCTGTTGTCACTTCTTGGGAACACTACCTTAGCTAATTTCCTAAGTACGCACCCCCTGCACACACCATCATGTTCCATGCTTAATTCTGGAACACCTGTTACAGTCTCTTTGAGCAGCTTCAATGCTCCATGGTGTAAATATCACATTCTCCTATGCCACAATTCACCCAAGTCTCTACCACTACTACTGTTGCTGCTAATTAGTTGCTTTGGAGAATCAAGCTGCAACTTATATAATTTCTTACTTCAAACCCCAATCTGTGTCACCTTTTTCCAATTCTGGTGCTTGATGAACACCTTCCCTACGAAGGAGACATCATATCCCTTATCTTGTAGTTCTGAAATTGAAGTCAAGTTCATGTCCAAATGTAGCACATGAAACACATCTGTAATGCTGGTGCTTGCTTTTGACTCCCTCTAAATGTCGATGGTACCTCTCCCAACTAGAGTACATTTTGTTTTGTTTCCTGTTTGAATTTGGAAGACCATCTCCTCCTCCCTTTAGTTGGAGAAGTAGTCTTTAACCCCTGTCGTATGTGCTGACTCTCCACTATCTATATACTAGACACCCTGTGAAGTCGAGCTAGAGAGGAAAGCTATCTAAGCGAATTCATCTTCAAACCTGGAAGACAAATCCAAATTGTCTTGGTCTCTGAATCCTTTTGCGACCATATCTCGAAAATCTGAGAACTCAAATACACTGGAGAAATTATTAAACTAGGTTATGAAACACTCGTGTGCTTTCTTTTCTAGGCCCTACGCTGATTGGCTACTGCAAAACCCTTTTGTTGCATACCCTCTGCGCTAGATTTGCTCTGCGAAATTTGATTTGCCTCCAAAAATCCTTTCCGACAACCTCACTACCTGTTCCTGCTCACTGAGAGAACTCACACTTCCTCCGGATCACCTCACTGGACTGAAAATCGAATTGTTGCCTCTAAAACATGTTCTGGCTCACTGGCTTGCGCAAATATAATTCAGTGCACTGATCTCCCTTTGATCTGCACCAACCTCGCTCTAGAGCTATTCCGATCGGATTTGCTCTGATTCCATGTGAAATTTCCACGAACTACAACAGTTAAAAAAATTATCTACTAACTTAAGCAATTTATTTGTATTTCTTAAATTATTGACGACAAATATCGATCAACTCACACTGCCATTCTTCACAAATAAAAATACGTTGCAGAAAATATAAACACTGGAATTGAGAAAATAATGCACACAAAATAATTTTGACACTATTATTTTTGGACAATCGTCCTTGGAAAAACCCCAAAGGGAAAATCAGTGTAACAGATGAGGGTTTTATTATTATCTTCAGCAAATCAGAGAATTACAACTGCTTTTCGCCCTTGCAAATCGATTTGGCCTCCTCTTGGCCACTCGCACTCCTCTCTAGCACTCGCACTGTCTGCCAGGAATGCACACTGCAGCCTTTGGGAAATTCGCATATCCTCGGGGACTCCTCCCTCCAAGTCGTTTTGCCTCCCTTTGTCTCTTGAAGCTACTTGCACCTCCTTCTAGCAATTCTCTCGACAACTGGAAGTGATTTATTGCTCCTACAACTCGCATTGGGGAGCTGGCTACTCGCACTAGCTGAATACAACCTCCCTGTTGGAAAACTCAGCCTCCTTTCTTGACTCTGGAACACTGGAAACCTCCTGAGAATTTCTCTAGAAATTCTCATTGTTGAATACCTTGCTATTTGTGTCTCGCTAGATTCAACTGCGCCCTTGTTGAATCACTGCATGTGGGTAGTCGAACTACTCAACGCTCTTCGATATATTCTCCAAACCCCATCGACCTTGCTCTTATAATTTTTTGTTGGACAATCAATGACCATGATCACATCTCAATCGATGGTTATGATCATCTTGACTCCATCAAATCACTTTTTTGGATGGCTCTAGAGCAAAATCGAATTCCCTCAATTAATTTGATTTAATTAACCAATTTTCCTCCGTTAGACTTAGAAAATATTTAACTATTGGTCAGTTAATCTAATTGAGGTATTTCTAAGGCTTTTCTTGCGAAACCTTTTTTGGGTTTTGGAGATCTCGTGTTTCTTAGCTTCTTAGACACCATGGAGACTTGAACAAAAATTGTTGATTTTTGTAGCATCAGAAAGTGATCTAAGTCTCATATTTGGTGAGGAGGCGTGGACATCAGTATTCCAAAGAACCCAGAAAACGTTTGTGGAAACTCCACTCGCTTCATGTTTTATTAAAATAATTAATTATTTTAATGGGGACTCTAAGTATAAACTTGGGGAAATTAAATAATCAATGGGCATTAATAAAACAGAGTGTGAATCTTTTAGAGAACGAAGATCAAGTCAAGATTTAATCTTAGCCATTGATTAGACTTCTAATCTGGGTCGTTGATTTATCAATGAGAAGATTATAAAGGAAGCCTTGAGGGCCATTTGGAAAGTAAGCCGGGCATACACTCGGTAACTCGAGGGAAGTCGATTCTTCATAATTTAGAATTCGATTTCAAAGGGAGAGTTTTGGGGCGGAGGAAGTGGAGGGTCTCAATAGCAGTCAAAGATCGAGGAAGAAGGACGCAGAAGGGTAGAGGAGCAGCACAGAGGGACAACGCAGTAGTGACACAATCTCATGCAGTCTTTGTGCAGGGAAACACGCAGGGGTGACGTAGTGAAGGCTAGTGAGCCTCTCAGGTGTCAGAAATTCTTCAGAGGTTGGGAGAAAAATTATCTCAGGTGTTTTCTTGGATGTTTCTCAATCATTCTGCCAGTCATTCCTTGTAAAGAAATTTTTGTTGAAGATTAATATATAAACCCTCATCTACTACACTGGTTTTCCCACATTGGGTTTTTCCGGGGACAATTGTCCAAAAATAACTGTGTCGATGTGATTGATTCGTGTGCTTGTTTTTCACTATTCTTTTCTCTATATGTACTTGTGTGATAATTGCAGTAGAATTTATTTCGAAATTTACTGAAGGGTTTATTGTAAATAATTTATTTTGAAAAATAAGTAGGAGAAATAAATTAGTAACTGCAGTAGTATTTTAGATTTGAAATTTTCACAAAAATTAGCAGGACCAAGATTCTTGGGCACAGTAGGAGGCTGAAATTCGACCCTATCAAATAAGACCAATTCGAGCTCAGTGGGCGGCAATTTGACTTATCTAAGGGCATTTGACCAGGTGTGACGAGGGCCATGTTACTAGTCATTTTGACTTCGTTCTTGACTTAGATGTATCTCTTGTTGAACTAAAGAATTTCTTCAAGAAAAAGGTTGTTGGGTTTTTTCTCATGTGGGTTTTTCCATAGTAAAATGTTTGTGTCTATTGTTTGGTTCTCTTTATGATCCTACAGCCATTTTGTTTAAACTGTTGAGATCTTTTGTGTAATTGTTTTATGATGCATATGAATGTAATAAAAAATTAATTTAAGAAATCATAAGAAGTAAGTATCAGTTTAGAAGATCCCTAAAAATTCAACAATGGATGAGGAGCAAAAAGAGGAATCGAACTTGTGCCATGTAGAAATTTGCTGAATAATGATTAATTATCCACCGAGACTATCCTGATCACATACAATTCGAATTTATATGCAACACATAATCTCTTCCACTCAGATCATCAAACATGCAGAAATAAAATCAAGCGATAACACATCAAATCATCATACACATTAACACAGTATGTATGGGGAAAGCTTATAGCTGAAAACCCCGCAGCTATTGTGTATATTATAATGGAGAAATCATGTAACAAACTCGGTACAATACTCCTCACAAGTACTCAGTACTTTCTCATAAAGTTACACACAAACTAGCTCAGTTTTGAACAGGTTACTGGTTCAAAACTCACCGCCAATTGCCTTGCCTCTATTGCACAATCCAGGCCTGTCTATATAGAGATCCAAGGTTCGAATCCCCTTGGCTTGACAGCGCAATCATCATGGGAAATTCCTCCAAGTGTGGTGCAAATCTCATGCACAACTGATGTCGCCACTGATAGCTAACTCCACCCTTTCATCCACCTCTTTCTTGGTCTCCCGGGCGGTCCTTGAAATTGTGGTAGTCGGTGTGTTCTTTTGTTGAATAATGAGTTACTAATTAATCAATTAAATAATATTTAATTCACTCCACTCATAACTAGTTGATTAGCTAGTTAAACTAATCTCAACCAGTTCAACTAAATTAAACCGAACACAACTCCACTAGCTGTCTCATTAACTCCACCAAACTTCTGCCACTGAAGTCCTAACTGAAGTCAACCATACATGATGCCATCAAACCTAGGAATAAAGAGAAAGCAATTCCTCATCGGATGTGAGCCCGCACGTGGCTCGAGAGGCGAAGTGCTCCAAGAGAGTAAACTGAAGTTTAGAGTCCAAATATTATTAAGGGTAAATAATATTTGACTTCCCTATTTTTAGGATAGGCAGTCTAAAAATAGACTTCGACCTATATGTCCAAAAAATAGAGGTCCATCTATTTTTACCAACATGACCAATACTCCAATAATAACATACTGCAATCCTCGGACCATGCTCCATATGTCTAAAAATAGACATAGTCTAAAAATAGACTTTGCGCCAGAATTTGCCTGCGGGCCCACTTAGTGAAGGCGACTTCATTTCACTAAGCTCCATCATCTTGCTGCATTTTCAGCACTCCCTCTCAGCAAGATATGGATTATCTGCAACCCCTATCCTGCCTCTGTGGAATTCGAACTTGCTCCTGGTGAGCGCCTTCGTCAGGATGTCGGCATCCTGATCCTCCGTGGGAACATATGAAAGCATCATGATTCTCGGCTGAACACAATCTCTGATATGATGGTACCTGATGTCGATGTGTTTGGATCTATCATGAAATACTAGATTAGCCGAGAGTTTAATGCAACTACGAGATTTACCCTGATAGATCACTTTGTGGTCTCCCAGTACGGCACGAACGATCCTGCCAGGATCTTCTCTGTCCAATGGCCTGCGTACGGCCAAGCTGGGCGCCTGTGTGACCTCGCCCAGGCGGGTGCCACGGATCTGCACTTCTGCTTTGGCACCGAAGCTAACGTCGACCATCTTTGAAAACTCCTCCGAAGTGCTTTTTTCGGTCAGTTGGACTCCTGCCCAATCTGCATCAGTGAAGCTGAAAAGCTTCGCTCCATCCTCCTGTCCGTACCATAGACCATATCCCGATGTGCCACTAAGATAACGCAATACATGCTTGCCTGCCTTCCAGAAGAGCTTGGTAGGCTTAACCATAGCTTGCGAAAGCTGGTTAATAGCATAACATATATCGGGTCGTGTATTGACCAGATACATAAGCGACCCCACCAACTGTCGATAGACAGTGGCATCCACTACCTCCGCTGAAGTAGCATCCTCCTTCCTCCAACCACCGGGAAGAGGAGTGTCAACAGGCTTGCAGCCTTGCATGTTGAACCTCTCCAGAATCTCCCGGGCATACTTGCCCTGAGAAACAAACAGTCCTCCGCTGCGCTACCAAATCTCCAATCCCAGAAAATAATGAAGGATGCCCAAGTCCTTCATCTCAAACTCTCGTGCAAGAGCCTCCTTGCATGAAAGTATCAACTGCTCATCGCTAGTAAAAATCAGATCATCTACATACAGTACGATGATCAACAGCTTCCCCTCCACCACAATCTGGTACAGGTTTGGATCCGCCTCACTCTTGGAGAATCCAAGCCCGGTGAAGTAGCTGTCTATCCGAGTGTACCAAGCACGAGGTGCTTGCTTCAGCCCGTACAGTGCTCTCTTGAGTCGGCACACATGCGACTCACTGCTGAATATCTCAAAACCTTCAGGCTGCTCTATGTACACCTCTTCCTCAATAACTCCATTGAGGAACGCAGTCTTCACATCCATCTGATGAATGTGCCACCCCATCTGCGCTGAGAGAGCAAGGATTGTCCGTATGGAAGAGTACCTTGCGACAGGTGAAAAAGTCTCCTCATAGTCAATCCCCTCGATCTGTGAGAAGCCACGGGCGACAAATCTCGCCTTGTACTTTTCCACACTCCCGTCAGCCGCCTGCTTCACCTTGTAGATCCATCGCGAACCTACAACTGATTTCCCAACCGGTCTTGGGACAATCTCCCATGCACTGTTCCTGATGATCGAATCATATTCTTCGATCATGGCATCGACCCATGCGGGTTCCTCCACAGATTCCTCAAAAGAGGATGGCTCTGTCACAACACATTGACTCATAAGAGCCATGTATCCAGTGTACCGATCCGGTGACTGTCTCTGTCTGCGCTGTGCTGTAGGTGGTCCTACAACCTTCTCTGCATCCCGAGCCAGTCGCTCAGCTTCTGTGGTGCGCATGCGCCCTCTGATGGTTGGCGCTGCCTGGGTGGTTTCTTCCACCTCCTGAACCTCCTCTTGTGGCTGATCCACATCCGGAAGCTCCTCCTTAGGAACTAACAGCTCCTCATCTGCATGCAAGTATGGCTCCCTCTCAAGCGAACACTGCATGGCTTTCTCCTCCTGAAATTTTATATCCCGTCGCACAACAGTCTTGCGACTGTCTGGCACATACACCCGATAGTTGTGAGGTGTATCAGTGTGCCCCACAAATATTCCAACTTCAGCAGTTGGATCCAGCTTCCTTCTTGCATCCTTCGTCACATGCATGTAGACAGGAGATCCGAAAATCCGCAAATGGGAAATATCAGGCCTCTTGCCCGAATAAGCCTCCTCTGGTGTACTCATGCCAAGAACCTTGTGAGGACAACGGTTCTGCACATACACTGCTGTATTGCATGCCTCAGCCCACAAGTGAAGGGGTAGGCCCTGATCATGCAACATCGCCCGTGCAGCACCCACGATCGTTCTGTTCTTCCGCTCAGCCACCCCGTTCTGCTGTGGGTTATGGGGTGCGATGAGCTCTCTCCGAATCCCTTCTGCGCTACAGAACTCCTTGAATTCAGCCGAGATGAATTCACCACCATTATCACTCCTTAGAGCAATCACCTTCTTTCCCGACTCCTTCTCGACCAGTGCTTTAAACTCACAGAACTTCGCGAATGTATCGCTCTTCTTCGACATGAAGAAGATCCAGCACTTTCGAGAGAAATCATCAACAAAGATCACATAATACCTGTGCTTTGCTGTCGAAGCAACTGAGAAAGGACCACACACGTCTGTGTGAACTCTCTCGAGGATCGTCGTGGCGTGACTATCCTTCTCGTGAGGGTGGCTTTTCACCGCCACTTTTGAAAGTACACCCCGCACGCGCGGTCATTGCGCAAGGGGAAGACTTGGCTTGATGCAGAAATATCAACACGGAAGTCTTCAAAGCTCCATGGTGAAGGTGGCCCAATCTCCTGTGCCACGGTTCGCCCTCATCATCCCGGCTCACCACTTCTCCTGCCTTGCATGCCATTGCTGCGCAGCCATCTACTTGCAACTGATAAAGGTTCTTGACTCGAACCCCTATCTTCCGGGTCTCACCAGTAGTCTTACTGCGCAGGAAGGCTTTTCCTTGACTGAAGACCACATCATACCCCTTATCCGCCAACATCGCCACAGAGATCAAGTTCTTCTTCAATCCAGGTACATGCATGACATCCTTCAATACAAAGGGTTTACCAGACTCCCTCTGAAAGGATATGGTACCGATACCAGTCGCACTGTATCTACCATCATCGCCCATCTCAATGTGCACACCCAAATCTTTGTCCTCCAGATCTGAGAACAACTCCCGATCTCACGTCATATGAAATGACGCACCGCTGTCCAAGAACCATACCGATCCCAGCACACTTGAAACCAAGCATGCAATCAGTGAAAAGTCAAGCTCGAACTGTGAAGCCAAAGCTTCTCCATCTGCAGATCTTCCCGCTTGCTTGTTCTTCTTCTTTGGACAATTGGTAGCATAATGTCCGTGATCATGGCAGTGAAAACACTTCACTTTCGCCATATCCTGCTTCTTGCCCTTTGCACCAGAATGAGAGGTTTTCTTACCCTTCCCCTTCTTTGCTTTGGCAACCAAAGCGCAGTTTTCTTCATCAGCTCCCTTTGATGAAGATCCATCTTGAGTAGTCCTCCTTATCTCCTCCTGCATGAGATCTGCCCAAAGGCGCTCCCGTCCCGGCAGCTTCTCCCGACCATTGACACTATCTTGATATGAGTGCCAAGCCTTCAGAAGACCAAGGAGAGCCAGGTCGACCATTTCCTTGTCTTCGATAGTCACCCCCACACTTCCCAGCTCATCTCTGCACTGAGTGAACTTCGTGAGGTATTTGGCGATACTGTCGCCTTTCTCCATCTTGATGTTCCTGAGCTTATCTTTGAGCGCCAACTTCCTTTGGTCACTCTTACTCTAGAATAGATCCGTCAAAGCTTTCCACATTGGAAATGGAGAAGCCTTTCCATGCAGGATGGATACAATATGATCCTTGACGCCCTCCAACGGGATCCTTCGACATTTCGCCATCTTCTTTTGCCATACTTCGACTTCAGCAGGATCAGTGGGCTTTTGGACATCTGTATCTACGAACTCCTTCAGACCATTATCTTCTAATACTGCCTCCATGCGATCCTTCCATGCAACATAATTCGAACTGCCTTCAAGAGCATATTCGAGTCGCAAACTGTTGAAAGACATTTTCAACACTGGCACCAAGAAAACAAAACTGCTGCAAAATTTCGAATTCCACCTCAAAGCTCAACCGCTCTAGATCTATGAGAACAAATTATTTCTAGCACAGAGATTGACTGCAAGGGGCATTTACCAGACCTTTCACTTTCCGAAGAAAGATGAATCCGGAGGCTACCTGGCCCGCATGCAGACTCTGTCTACTGAAATAAGTTTGTAATCACTGTGATGATCAATCTCTGCTTCAATAGCTCCGATACCATGTAGAAATTTTTTGAATAATGATTAATTATCCACCGAGACTATCCTGATCACATACAATTCGAATTTATATGCAACACATAATCTCTTCCACTCAGATCATCACACATGCGGAAATAAAACAAGCGATAGCACATCAAATCATCATACACATTAACACGGTATGTATGGGGAAAGCTTATAGCTGAAAACCCCGCAGCTATTGTGTATATTATAATGGAGAAAACATGTAACAAACTCAGTACAATACTCCTCACAAGTACTCGGTACTATCTCATGAAGTTACACACAAACTAGCTTGGTTTTGAACAAGTCACAGGTTCAAAACACATCCACTAATTGCCTGCCTCTATTGCGCAATCAAGACTGGTCTAATGAGAGATCCAAGGTTAGAATCTCCTTGGCTTGACAGCGCAATCATCATGGGCAATTCCTCCAAGTGTGGTGCAAATCTCATGCACAACTGATGTCGCCACTGATAGCTAACTCCACCCTTTCATCTACCTCTTTCACTGGTCTCCACTGAACTGATCATGCACTGTAGTGAACTGATGTGTTCTCGAGTTGAATAATGAGTTACTAATTAATGAATTAAATAATATTTAATTCACTCCACTCATAACTAATTGATTAGCTAGTTAAACTAATCTCAAGCAGTTCAACTAAAATAAACAGAACACAACTCCACTAGCTGTCTCATTAACTCCACCAAACTTCTGCCACTGAAGTCCTAACTGAAGTCAACCATGCATGATGCCATCAAACCCTAGGAATAGCATAATTCCTCTGTCAGATGCATGAGCCACTTCCAAGGCTTGAACTGAAGTGCTCCAAGAGAGTAAACTAAAGTTTATAGTCCAAATATTATTAAGGGTAAATAATATTTGACTTCCCTATTTTAAGGAGAGGCAGTCTAAAAATAGACTTCGACCTATAGGTCCAAAAAATAGAGTCCCATCTATTTTTACCAACATGACCAATGCTCCAAGAATCTCATATTGCAATCCCCGGACCATGCTCCATATGTCTAAAAATAGACATAGTCTAAAAATAGAATTTGCGCCAGAATTTGCCTGCGGGCCCACTTAGTGAAGGCGACTTCATTTCACTAAGCTCCATCATCTTGCTGCATTTTCAACATGCCATTGGGTCCTTTCTCTCAGCCTAAGTATAAAGTAATCAATGATCAAGCTTAGGAATTTTCGTTTAAGGGCTATCTCAAGCATAGCACATTCATCAATATTCTCAGAGTCATGTTGCAGATGGTTGGAGGAGATGAATGGCATATCAACATTTATATCTCCTTAATCGTCATGGGAAGAGCAAGGAAATACAAGGTCATTTCCCTCAGGAAGAACCAAAACCCACTTTCAAGATATCGAGGAGGTTCCTAAATTCCATGGCTCCCAAGAGACTCTTTTTGATGGGAATCAAGCTCATATTGGTTATCGGTGACATCATGACTACTTGGTTGAGGATCATCATTATGAAACATGTAGAAGAAGCCCCTCCAGTGAGCCATGCGAAGTTTTCATAATCTTCAAATATGAAGTTGCCAGGGTGAGTTCAAAATGCCTTGAGAGATGCTTGATTCACCATACAAGTATTGAATTTGAGGTTCAATGAAGAACAAGGGTTTTGTTCTTTCAATGGAGTCACCAAACAAGAATATATAGTGTCGTATGGGGATCTCCTTTACAAAGGAGTGAAACTAACTCATCAAATTCACAAAGAGAGACACTCGCTTCGTCCGCGATGTTGAAGATTGTAACTAGGTTCGGTCTTCATAAATTATACTTGTCAAAATATAATGTACTTGTCAAAAGAATAAAGAAAATAATTTATATTATTATTAAATGACTTATTAAAGCATGGGTTTCATGCTTGGGTCATATTATTTTAGGTCAAAGTCCCCATTGTGGACTTCTAGGATTTATTCTGAGTTTATAGAGTCATTACAAATTTAAATTGACCCATCCTGGGCTTTTGAATCATGTAATTAGGTTTAATATTGAGTAAAAATTGAATTATGGAACCTCCACACCAAGTCGGCCTTAAAGTGATCTAGTTAGCTTCCACTCAAGGAATTCAAGCTCACCTCAAGCCTATATATACAAGCAGATCGAACACATTTGGAGCATACTCTCACACAGAAATTCAATATCTACTGTTGCATTGGAAAAAGTGTGAAGTCAAGGAAGGAGCCAAAAGGATTGCGAGTTTGGACAAGCTGAAGGATTGAAGGAAAACCAAAATTTCCCAAGCTGAAGGATTGAAGATGTTGGTGCCTTGATAAGTTGTATTGTGTCAAAATTAAACTTAGAGTTCCTCATTGTTTAGAGTTAGAGTCCCCATTAAGGATTGAAGGATTGCTGGATGTTGGTGCCTTGATAAGTTGTATTGTGTCAAAATCGAACTCCATGAAGCAAGATCAAAGTCTTTTCTCCAAGATCCAAGTCCCAGAAGAAAGGTCGAAGTTTCTAGGTCGAAGGAAGTGTTGCATAGTGATGTTGCTACTGCTAGGTCGAAAGGAGGATCAAAAGGAAGGCCGACTTAGTGTGGAGGAAGTGTGAGTCAAGGTCTAGAGTCTTAGGAAAACTTTTGAAGGAAACCCTAAACCTACTTAGGGCTATTGCTGAAATAATTGCTATTATGATGATGTCATGTTTGGGATCTTGGTATGATCATGAAAACTCTAACTTGTTATGTACTTAAAGTCATGGGAATGAATCCCTAGGTATGTGTTCATTTGGTTGAAACCCTAGCTTGGGCTAGGTTGGTATATGTCTAATGTATTAATGATTGTCAGACATATGATATACTTATGGATTCCTAGATATGTGTGTTGACCAAATTACTAATGATCATATGTCCTAGGGTGTGGAAACAAGCCCTAGTCAGAGTTTGAAATTTTAGGATGATACTATTTTGGAAATCTAGGATTTTGTATCTAAACCCTAGTAATAGTTAAATTTCATGGAATCTTTAAAGCTATCTAGTGATTGCTGAGAATTTGTAAATGAAAAATCTAGGGTTTACATCGAACCCTAGTAGAAACTATTCATTTTGATCATGCTCTGATTGTTTTGGTTGTATGAAATCGAGGGTTCACATGAACCCCTAGTGGGAAGTCTAATATATGACTTCTAAAAATTATTAGATACTTTCTTTTCTTTTGACTTATTTTCTAGGGATCACCATATGACATAACTTATCTTTTGTCATCTTGATTGAGTCGCTGATGTGACTTAAGGTTTGTAACAAACCTGGGCTAGAAGTATTGAAGTATAGTCTCTTGATTTTTATGTTTGTAAAGTGTAAATGCTTCTGCTACTATAAGATTTCGTTATGACTAATTTCATGCTTATATAGATTTGGTTGTACTTGCTGTCTAAGCTGTGCATGTACATCATATACAAGTTGGTGAAGATGTCCATAAGAGAAGTTGATACGATATGCATGATGAGAAGGATGGAAGCCATGAAAGATTCTCCAATACCAAAGGAAGAAGTTAATCTCCCTACATTAAGAGGGAGTCTGGATAGAAGAAATCTCCCTGGTTAGGAGGGAGGGCATAACATAGTTTTGATTGGAGAATACATTTTAAAAGATATGTTGCTACATGTAAAGTAGGAAAAGGAATATTTTCTCAAAGATTCGACTGATAGTCCTACTGAGATTAGTTGAAGAGAAACATCAAGACCCTAAAGGTTTGTTTTTAATGATGTATATTTGAAAGTGTATTACTGATTGGGGTTGTATTTGTACAAGTAAATCTCTCAAAGGTTTGATAAGTATGATGGTTACCGATCAATTTGATCCAGAGAGATTTTTTGTTGAGGCTTTGTGAGTGAAGCATTGCTTGGAAAGACATCGGGCCAACACTTCGTTTTGATGTTTGGTAGGGAGGGTGGCATCGGGTGGATGTGCACCTAGTTCCTTGGGTTGATGGTTAGTAAGTAATCCTGATGGTACATGAGGCTGAAAGCTTTAGTCTATCTTAGTTCCACTTGGATAGATTGCCTTGGTCAAGAATCTAGTCCATGGCATTGCGGTGCCTAAATTGTTGAGAGACCAATGGATAGATTGCCTTGGTCAGGAATCTAGTCCATGGCATTGAGGTGCCTAAATTTTTTTTATAAGTTCACATAGTTGATATCTTCCTTGTACTTGTATATTATGAATACCTCCCTATTTAAGGAGTGTTGAAGATTGTAACTAGGTTCATTTTCATAAATTATACTTTAAGTCAAAATATAATGTACTTGTCAAAAGAATAAAGAAAAGAATTTATATTATTATTAAATGACTTATTAAAGCATGGGTTTCATGCTTGGGTCATATTATTTTAGGTCAAAGTCCCCATTGTGGACTTCTAGGATTTATTCTGAGTTTATAGAGTCATTACAGATTTAAATTGACCCATCCTGGGCTTTTGAATCATGTAATTAGGTTTAATATTGAGTCAAAAATGAATTATGGAACCTCCACACCAAGTCGGCCTTAAAGTGATCAAGTTGACCTCAACTCAAGGAATTCGAGCTCACCTCAAGCTTGTATATACAAACAGATCGAACTCATTTGGAGCATACTCTCTCTCTCACACAAAAATTCGACATCTACTGTTGCATTCAAAAAAGTGCGAAGTCAAGGAAGGAGCCAAAAGGATTGCGAGTTTGGACAAGCTGAAGGATTGAAGGAAAATCAAAATTTTGGTCTCTCTCTCTCGCTCTCTTGCCCTAGATCGAAGTCCCTCATTGTTTTGCTGCAGCCAATTTTTTCCAGTTGTTGCATATTGCTGCTGCCAAGAGAAGAATAGGTCGAAGTCACTTTTGCTGGATGTTGGTGCCTTGAGAAGTTGTATTGGGCCAAAATTGAACTCCTTGAAGCAAGATTGAAGTCTTTTATCCAAGATCAAAGTCCTAGAAGCAAGGTTGAAGTTTCTAGGTCGAAGGAAGTGCTACATAGTGTTGGTGCTGTTGCCAGGTCGAAAGGAGGATCAAAAGGAAGGTTGACTTGGTGTGGAGGAAGTGTGAGTCAAGGTCTAGAGTCTAAGGAAAAGTATTGAAGGAAGAATTACTTACTGGGTTTTCCCGTAGAGTGGGGTTTTTTCCCTGGTTGCTGGCCTATATTTGGTGTCCTTGATCTATGTGCTATTACTTTGATATTTGCTTGATGAACTAAGAAGAAATAAGATAATAAGAAACTAATAAGAACTAAGGAACATCACAAGTAAAATATCAAGAACAAGAAAATCTTTCTGCCTTTCTGATTTTCTAACACTCGGTAACGATGCCAAAAATGTTACTGCAAAATCTAGCTAGCCTTGGAGAGGTGTAACCTACAAGGCTATTACTAGATTAAGAGACAACAATGAGGTAGTGACCCACTATCACCATAGCCAAAACCCCCTACTCTTTACAAAATTTAACCGATGGGAGGAGGTCTGATGCCCCACTCTAGGCCTCTACAAGGAGAGAAAATTTCCTCCTCTTCATAATGTTGGAAAATGTAACTAGTTTTAGTCTTCATAATTGTCATTGAACTCATGTCATTATGTATATCTTATGTTACAAGCAAAAGAAGAAAGAAAAATATTATTTTTCAAGCATGGGTTTCATGCTCCTATGGTTTGTTAAGCCAAAATAATAATTTTCTTGATTCAAGAAAGTCATTATCATTTGTATAAGACCTTATTGAGCAAGTTGTAACATGTAAAAGATATTATATATGAGTCTAGAAAGTCAAATTTGACCTCCAAGACCAAGTCGACCCTGCCAGAGAAAGTCGGCCTAGTTTGAGGCTATTCAACCTCCACAAATGTGTATATATAGAAGTTTTTTGATCTCATTGGATACACATTGGATACACAATCATAACAAGTTCGATCTAAAGAAAGAAAAGGAAGACAAGAAGAGCAAAAGGCTAGAAGACAAGAAGGAAGACCAAGCAAAGGAAGGAGATCTGATTTTTACCTATTTTTACCCACACGTGTGAGAGTCTAGGTTTTCTGCAGTTGTTGCAGGGCCGAGAGTTGCAGGATGAAGTTGCAGATCTGAAGTGAGGGCTGAAACCTTGTTTGGAGCAGACCTTGAAGGAGTTGACTCTCGTTGACTTTGGTAGACCTTTTCTTGTCTTGAATAAGATCATTTGGAGGGCTGACTTGATGCTTGGAGGAGGCTTTGACTTTGGTCTTTGGGTCTTGGTTTTCTAATTTGATCAAATTCTATAAGAAAAGAAGAATTTCTTTCTGGGTTTTCCATTTGGAGGGGTTTTTCCCTGGCTTGTAGCCTATTTCTTGTGTCATTGTCTTTATTGTTTATGCTCTTGATAATTATTTGATGAAAGAATCTAATAAAGAACAGGAAGAATCTAACTAACTAAAGTTCACAAGCAATTATTAAGGTTGAGGAGAATTGTTTTAATAATTGTTGTACTAGATTCTCCAACATGGTATCAGAGCAAAGGTGAAGAAAGAAAAGACAACTTGAAGATCATATTGTTGACATAAGAAGGGATTGCTTGTCAATGGGTATCATTTGCAAAAGGACACACGGAAAGAAGAAGAAGACCTATTGACCTAGAAGGAAGGTTACTACATCAAACTTTCATTGAAGGCCTCATCATCTTAAGAAGATCAAGCTCTCATTAAAGAGAGGAAGGATACTATCTCTCTTGAAGGATCTTTGTTGAAAGACATCTTTGAAATCTCTTTGAAGGTCTTGAAAGCATTAAGGTAGTTCAATCCATCAAGAAGAAGGACTCTTGGTTGACAAGTAAGTATCATATTGTCTTCTATGTCTCAATCTACAGATCAAATGGCTACTTTTTTCAAGGAATGCAACAAGCTTGTTGGATCAACAAACTTCATAGCATGGAAAAAGAGGATTGATCCGGTGCTCACAAAAAATGAAGTCATGGAATATGTTCTTGGTGAAGTTATTGTACTAGACAAAGAGAAGACCCAAGAGTTAGCAAAATACAAGAAGGGAGAAGAGAGGAAACATAGGATTATTATTGAATCCATAAAGGATCATCTCATTCCCTTTGTTGTTGATTTGAGTACATCTAAAAGCTATGTATGATAAATTGGTGAAATTGTACTCTATAAGTACATCAGGACAAAAAATATCCTTGAGGAATCAACTATATAGAACAAGGATATCAGAGGATATGGCCACATATCTCATGAAGATCTCACAAGTAAGGCACCAGATGCAAGGACTTGGGGAAGTTATCTCTGATTCAAAGATGACCACTTGCGTACTAAATGCTTTGCCACCAGAATGGAGCAGTTTTACAACTAGTGTCTACTCAAGAAATGTTACTACTCCTTTTGATGAACTATGGGCTCAATGTGTCTTGGAAGAAACAAGATTGAAGGCAAAGGATGATACCTAATCAAATGAGATGTCTCAAGATTTTGTTGTAAATCTAAGAAGAAGAAGAAAGAGAAGTTTGGAAAGTCCAAAGGAAGACAAGATATGTCCAAGATTCAATGCTTTGGATGCTGTGAGTATGGACATTTTAAGAGGGATTGTCCAAACAAAACGAACAACAAAAGAAAGGAAAGGAGTGAAGCTCACATAGTTGAAGAAAAGGGAGAACCTACGAAGAAGCAGAAAGGAGAATATCCCAACTTTCTTTACTATTGAAGGAAGCTCCATCTCTATCAGGTTCATTTGCAATTTGTCTTTCTTTAGAAAATAAAAAGTAGAGTAGCATTCATCGTTGCATTCTCTAGAAGAATCTTGGTTTTTGTAAAGCATGGCATTATAAGAAGCATAGGATAGTAGGGGAATGAGAATCTACATGATCAAATTTCTTTGGAAGGAACTATCTAGCTTATAAAAATGAGAAGATTGGGACGATATTGCATATTATAGCTCATCCAAGCTTTTTCTAACATAATGTTAGAGGTAGTCATCTTGCAAAGAAGGATCATCAAGATCCTCCAATAAGAACCATCATCTAGGAAGGTTCTTGGAAGTGTTGAGAAGTTGGAGGGCTTAAGGTTAATACAAATTCTCTTCTTGATAATTACTTGTGACCTTACTTGTGATACTTATGTCTTCTCTTCTTTTAGTTTAGTTAATCTTTCATCAAGTTAATTATCAAAAACACAAGACCCAAAAGTTAGGCTTCTACAATCTTGTTGTCACAACCCTTAACAATGTATATCAGCTACTTATCTTGCAATAGTCTTCTGAAGTCTGCTCTACACTTATCCACATTCATACGCTGCTCTTAAGTACTGCCCTTCCTATACTTATCTGTATACATACACTTTTCTTATTTATTGTTCTGTTTGCACTTATATACTTCCTTATGTCCGCACTGTTGTCTGGAATATGTCCTCACTGCAAACAAGTATATGTCTGCAATGACTCCTTGTAGATGTCTGCTGCAGCTTCATATATACATCTGCATTCCTTAACCCAGATAAATACGCAATTTTTCTTCTGAGATAATTTCGTATCCTCTGCAGTGATTTCCGCATTTTATATCGACGAGATTACCACATATGATCCGCACTTTAGATTGCTGAGATTACCGCATATATTCCGCACTTTAGACCTGTACGTAATTTTGTCTCTCCGTGGACCGAAAACTTGTGTCCAAATAATTCATAGCTTTAAGTATATATATACATGACTGTTCCAGCTATTGGGCCAACCATCCAGCCACTTATAGAGCCGACTGTATCACTGATATTTAGGCTGACTAGAGCAAGGTTATTCCAACGTGTTCTTCTCGGTTTATATATCTTGACTTTCATCGATGTTTGAGAGCTGTTTGTGAGCTTGACTTTTAGCTTTACTTCCATTCTTCTATGTCTTGGAGCATGTATTTTTAGGCCCTTCATATATGACACTTATTTATATCTAGAAGACAAAACCTTAGCATGTACATTTTTATTAACTTTGTCTTCTTCTTTATAAAATTCATAATTACATAGTCAATATGAAGACCGACCTAGTTACACTTTTCAACAGGAAGAAGCATTATGACTGGTATATATTCCATCTAGTTTGGAAACAATAGTTTTGAAGGATGAAGGCATGCAGATGGTCAAATGGCAATTTGAAAGGCAGAATTGAAGTTTTTTTCTCCAAAAGGGTTGGAAGCAAGCTCATTCAAATAAAATATTGCTAGATGGTGGTTGTATGGAAGCAAAAGCGTGCATGTTTTTAAGTAACTCTTCTCTGAGGCAGGGTTCTAAGAATCTTACAGAAAGAATTGGATATAAAAATATACTCGATAAGTCTTCCATATGGTTACTCGATTCTTGGAGATAGAAACTTGACATGCTTTGGAATGAATAAAGATCACGACTCTCCCGCAAGAAGGCATGGCATAAACATAATGATAATGATCAATGTCAAGTATGGTCATCTGAAGAAAGAAAGATAGTTAATAATGACAACTCCAAGGAAAATATTGTAGCTTCTTGATTAGATCGTTCCATGGGCATTGTTAGGTCCTCGTAATTTGGCAGATTGGCAATGACTAAATAGACAAGGGTAACATCAAACCAATCTTTGGAGTCTGAGGACCTAGCCTTCTTGGACTTAGAGAGGGCTCTCTCTATGTTTGTGTAAAGGATGTGACTTGGTTAATTTTAGGGTTTTGATTTTAGGCTAGTTATAGTGATATGGTTTGTTTGTTTGTTTGGTTGGTTGGATAGGTTGTCAAGAAGAATAGGAGAGTAAGAGAAAATCAGTCCATTGGGCTATGGAGTCTGCAAAGGTCTTGAATGGTATAACAATAGGTCAAGGGTGTTTCATAGGGCAAGTTAACAAGGCCAAGTGGATCTAAGTAGGTTTAGTGAGTGTGAAATGAACATGAAGTTATGAATGCAGTAGGTTCAAAGGGCAATTAAGGATCCTTCAACATACTAGAAACAAGAAAAGCTTTCAGGATGATAGCATAGCAAAACTGAAGAGCAATAAAGGATTCTTCAACTAGACTTTTGCTAAACAGACCTCAAAACAACAGACAAGTAATCCTAGAGAGCAGTTAAGAATTCTCTGAACATTACTTTCAAACAAAGAGAGAGCTTTTAACATAACATTTTAGTGAAACTAAAGAGCATTCAATGATTCTTTAATTAAACTTCAAGGAAAAAAACATAGAGATGCAAGGATGCAGACATAAGTAGGGTGCCAAGAAAGCATATCCTACTCTAAAATTTCTGTCCTATGATCAAAGAAACCATGAACATAATGAAAACTGAAGTAAACAAATACAAGAGTGGAATAACATCACTATCTAATAGAGCTCATGAATCCTAGGAATGTGCTTGATCCATTGATGCTCAATCCAAAGCAATCACAACACACCAAAGCCAATTTCTTCAAACTCAAAGTCTATATCATATTAAGCTCAACAACCAACCAACATGTACAATGAGGCCTCAATGCAGTATTTAACTAGCAAGGAGGACCAAAACCCTAACTAGGGTTTTAGAAACCATTAATTACTCATAAATATCATTTTTGACCAAAGAGATCATGCAAGGCCCAAGGCACAAAATATCTAACTTAATAAATGCAAAAATAAATGCTAACATAACTCCTCAACCAACTCTGGAGTGATTTTCCTAAAAAACCCTCAAAATATCTTTTTCATTAATTTCAAGTATCTTTTGTTGACTCTCTGGCAAGCGTGCAGAGCCAGCACTGGGAAAAATTTCCTGTTTTGTAACCAAGATTTGGAAGCCTTTCAGGTGTCCAAATGAGCTCCATGATAGCTCATTGGATAGCTTATCTAGTCTAATTTCCAAAACTGCCTTTAGTTTTCTGATTGGACTTCATTTACCTGCTCAAAATCTCAATCTCCCAAGACTGCCGAGGGCGTAGCGCCAACTCTGAAAATAGGGTAGAAAGGTGATTTTTTGGGTGTTTTTCAGTGAGTGATGTCCTTGGCAAGATGAACATGAAAATGTAAGCCATTCCTCCATAAGGTGCCCCAAAAAAGAGCTGGGGCTGCGCCTTTGGCCCTTCAAAACAGTCAAAAACCAAAATTTACAAAAAGATGCCAAAATTTGAATTTGCCTTGCTAATTATGTTTGGGATGCCTGTAGGGATGCATTAGCAAGGATTTCAAGGTTTTCTTTGCCTTTTTCCTCCTTTAGGGCTTGAATCTTTGTAAGGGCTCTTTTGAGCTTGGCCCTTGCAATCTTGTTTTTTAAGGCATAATGCCTCGCCATCTTCTTTTGGAGGTCAAGGTCCCTCTTGGTCTTCTCCAAAAGACCCTCTAAGTGTATGTTTGCCGTCTCAATCCAAGGTTCCCGATCATAGTCAATCTCCATGGCAAGCAGCTCACTTGGAGTGAGCTGCTCTGCCAAGGCTGCCTCTTGCTCTCTCTCCTTGGCTAAGGCCTTCTTTAAGCCAATTTTCCTTGGCCTCCTCCTAGGAAGCTGTTCTTCCTCATCATTAGTGTTCCCATATCTATCCAAGGCCTCATCTAACTTAGCCTTGGCTTTTGCAGCCTCTTTCTGAGCTCTGACAGCTCTGATCTCATAGATTGCCTTCTGTGCCTCCAGCTGCTTGTTTTCAACCTCAAAATAATGGATTACATTCTTAGCCCTACCTAGATTGGCTTGCAAATCCCTAATCTGAGCATCCTTTCTTTGGAGTAGCTTGTTTGAGATCCTTGCCTCATTCTCATCATCACTGTCAACATGAATGAGTTGAAATTCTTATTCAATCTCATGCTGGTCTTCTTCTTCTTATCCATGCCCTTTTCCTTACCTTTATCAAGCTGCTTGGTTGATGTAGAAGGCATGGCCCTTTGCCTCTTAGAGGCAACAAACACATGCCTATTTCCCCTTTGGTAGGTCAAAGAAAAGGGCTCAATGTCCACCATTTTAGTGTCTTCAGTCTCACTGTCATGTGCTCTGCTATCATTAGTGCCATCAAGGCTCTTTGAAGCACTGTGAACATCCTCACTGACTTCTTCATTGCTTTCTTCTTCACTGTTTTATTCTGCCTCACTGATATTTGCCTCATTGACATCAGCCTCATTTTCCTTATCCTCACTGCTGTTTTCCTTATCCTCACTGCTGTTTGCCTTACTGCTATGAGCTTCATTGTTCTCTTCATTGCTCTCATCACCACTGTTATGTGTCTCACTGTTTTCAGACTCATTGGCATCTTCTTCATTTACATTTGCCTCACTGATATCTTGGCTTTCTGACCTATTGCCATCATCATTGCTGCTCTCCGCTTTATCACTGCTAACCTCCTTATTGTCATCATTGCTCTTTTCCTTGTTGCTTTCTTCTTTGCTGACATCTGCCTCACTAACATCTGCCTCCTCATTTCTTTCTTCTTCATTGCTTGATTCATCATTGCTTTCTGCCTTATTGCCGCCTTCTTCATCACTCTTTTCTGCCTCGTTTCTCTTTGATGCACTAGTGCCATGAGATGATGGTGAGGGATTGTGAGAGGGTGATGAAGGAGGATTATTCTGAGGTGAAGGAATGTGAGTAGATGGTGAGGTGGAAGAGTCATCATGTGGTGAGGGAGTGTGAGTGGATGGAGGAATGGGAGGATGAGAAGATGAAGGGACATCTTGCTGCTGTTGGGCTTGTGGATTGGTGAATACCTCATGAGCAATGAAAACCTCCCATGGAATGCCCTTCTGCTGCAATTGATGCATCACAACTATTTTAATAAGAGAGTGGTGAAAGAGGCTTTGCATCTGCTGAGGATAGTCTCACTTTTGTACAATATAAGACATTTTGTCAATGCTTCTGTAGAGGTAATAGGGTAGGTGCAACATCTTAACCCTAGTAAAATGCATAAGCAACCTAATGTGATAGGAGTAAAGCCAGGAGAACCTTCCCTCACATGTAAAATACTTCATAATGATCCTCATCATAGGTGCATATCTATCAAGAAAGTGAAAGAAAGGAAAGATAGATTTATTGTGGTCTTTGTACCTAGGTTTTAAATATGGCTCATAGTAGCTCATGTCAAGATTGGCTTGCTTGAACCATTTCTCCCCTACACTAGGTATGCCTGTGGCATTGGCAATAGCATCCGTAGATAGCTCAAAATTGACCCCTGCAAGGTTAACTTGTTTCTCATGCAAGTTAAGTATGAAGAACCTAGTTAGCTAAGGGTGGTTTTGCATCTGCTGTACCTTCTCACAAAAATCAAAGCATCCTACATGTTGGAAGCAGGAAACAGTTAAGGGAGATGCCATTAGCTCTATTGTGTTGAGTGGTTCAAACCTGTTGATATTTCCACCTTTGTGTTGATGCCTTCTTGGCATTTGGCCTTCTCCTCCACTACCACTGTCCTCTCTTTCTGACATTTTGACCACTCTGTCTTTGAAACCATAGCACTGATGTGAAACTGATATGAAGAGGGTAATGGAGTGGCAGTCTGCTTGTGAATGAGATACGTGAGTGAATAGGTATATCGGGCTGAATGAGAGGCTGAAACAACTTAATGATAACCTCAGCTATGCAATTACCCTTTGTTTTGACTGATACTCTTCATAGGTGGAGGGAGTGAGGTTCAAACAGTGACTTCAAGCATGATTTTTTAGGGTTTTCTCCTCAGGGTTTTAATTTATTTCAATGAAATCATCAAAATGCTTGAAACATGAGTTGAGGACCTCTACATACCCTCACTAGCGCCTGGAGAACCTTGGAGGCAGCTTGAAGAAGTTTTGAGGAAGCTTGAGTGTTGAAATGGCTTGCAAAGTCCTCCTGCCCAAGCGCGCATTGCCAAGGCCAAGGGCTCAACGCTTAGTCCAGGCATGCAGCGCCAAGGTCTTCTTTACCGGGCCTGTCGGGCAAGAGCGCAGCGCCTGTGTAAAATACACGGGGAGGAAATGCCAAACACGCAGCGTCGGTTTCCAGGGGCACAACACCAAGCTGAGCGTGCAGCGCCACGACACTTAGCCTAATTTCGACTTGAAAACTCAAAAAACTTCTCTCCTTGAATGCTTTGACTCTTTGCAAGTGAACAATGAGTCATATGAAAAACAAAATGACCTTTTATAGGCTTTGGGATTTAAATTTAATCTTTGCAAACCCATTTCCTAATGTCTTAAGTCCTTTTCACTTTTTCTTCCTTTCTTACTAACTTTCTGGCCTTTTTGCTTTGCAGGTGACTTAGATCATGAAGTCCACTCTTCTTTTTGCTCATTTTCACTGATGTTATTTACACCTTTGCTCTGCAGGTTTTCTTGCGTCATAAAGTTGACTCTTCTTGGCTCATTGATGTCCTCTAACACTTTTGTTTTGCAGGTGACATAAAAACATTGAAGTGGCTTTTCCTTTTGCTCCCGAAGTTTGACATATTTATTTTACACAGCAGCAGCCTCAAATCTTCTTTGGATTTCACCTTGGAGTTCAACATCATGTTTTTCTCATTCAGGCATGACAAACTCATTAAACATCTTTGGGAGGATTTCTCATAGCAACACCTTCAAAACCCTCTTTTGCCTTCACCATGGAGTTTAGACCATGTTCTTACCTTCTTTGACACTTCTGATTGCAGGTGCCTGAAAACACTGTATTGCCTTTTTCTTACTCCTTGAAGCATGATAAATTCATTTTTGACAACCTTAGGATGCTTTAAACAGTAGCAGCATCTTCAACAACTTCTTTTGTCCCCACCTTTGAGCTTAAATCATCTTTTACTTGGCAGGTGACTGAAAACCTTGGATTTACCTTTCCCACTAATATTCTTTATACTTTTTCTCTCTGAGGCAATGACACCTTCATCTTGACAAGTTTGGGATCTGATTGCACACAACAACACCTTCACAATCCTTCCTTTACTATCATCATGGAGTTCAACTCAACATTTCACCCTTTCTGGTCACTTTTCCAAAACCCTAGGCATATGAGTGCTTTAAGACAATCATCAGTGTTGTCTTCTAAGTTCTCTATAGCCCTTTCAAGTTCATTCATTTCTGTCCAGTTCACCTCACCTTTTCCCTATCTCATCAATAATCTCTGATAAACTTCTCTTCATGTTTGGTTTTCTGGTGTACCTTCTCCATGGTCATTTTTGCATTTGATCCCTGTTTGGCATTCTACTTGGTCCATTAAGCTCAAAACCCTAGTTTTCCTTAAGACCAAGTGGTTCCCTTTCTCCTGCTGTAAGTTGTCTTTATTTAAGAGCAGACCACCTACCTTACCAACACCTTTTGCTGATGGAAACTTCAACACTCCTGCATAAGTGTCAAAATCTTGGCATTTACCTCTTGCAGACTTTGAGCTGAAAGGGTAGACTTCTTTGGAAACTTTCAGGTCTTCCTTGAATAACCATGTGCTGACCTTCTATTACATTTGAGCCAGCTTCTAGCATAAGAAAAACAATGTTTGAAACATTAATGATGATCTTACAACCTCAATGATGACCTTACAACCTGTAGAACCCTAATGACCTAGTGGGAGGGTCCTTTGACCATGATCTTTGACTGAAAATTGGCTTAGAGGCTTCAAGTGAAAAATAGAGTATTTATCAAAGAGTTGTATTGAAGATCCAAAATCCAATGTACTTGATTTATCTAAAGAGCCTACAGAGATAGTTTTGAGAAACTTGGGGATCATGGGAGTGAGTTAGGCTATAGGTAACCCTAGATCCATTAAGGAGTCTTTTAGGAGTGGCAGGGTGACCATGAAATGACAAGGTTGATAGAATAGTGAAATTTTTTCTATAAGGATAATGAAGGCAGTGAGATTTCTAAAACTCACAATGTTCAAAGAATGTTATTTTTAGAAATCTAGAACCAATCTATAGTCATCCACCAATAGTGAAAAATACTGATGACTAACAGACACCTTGATTAAAAGTGAATGCATGGAGAAGGTTCCTTGCATAGTATGGAGAGGACCATAAGGATGTTGATCTCAAAGGATACAAGCAAGTAAATACTTTTATAAAAGGGCTATCATGATAAGGTAATTCTGATATTAATATTTTGGTATTGGGCATCTTGTTGATATATAGTTTTTCTACTTGGAAGAATATTGAAGAAATGCATAATGGGACTTGAGGCAAGTTAAATTGTTGGTTTTGAACTCAATTCAAAGAACATATGGATTGAGTGAATGGTTATGTGGTCAATGTTGTTTACATCATCATCATGGGGATTGAAAAGGAGCAATATAAGAAGATAATCCGATGTTCATATGAACGATGAAGATCACTTTCATGTCTAAAAAGAGCTATGACTAAGCTCTACTTTGATTGGCTAAATATAATGCCTTTGTGGATGATGACTAGAGGAAAGTGATATAAAATGTTAATGGCCCGAAACCTGTCACAGTTTGGCTCCAGTACATTCAGGAAGATGAAAGCTCAATTTCATGAAGATACGAAGAAGAGGAGGAGCCATGTATCTACTTAAAGATCTCCAAGGACTAATAGTTGATGTATTGATGCAGACACACTAGAAAGCTTCCCAATTGAAAGGAAGTAAACGAATCTTCTCTATGATTTAGAGGGAGTAAGAAGTATCCTTAATTTTTTGGGAAGGAACAAGGATCTATTTCCTAATCAAGAGGGAATGAGGATCTCCTCTCTAGTTGAGAGGGAGTGATGTTAAGACATCATATTCTCCATGTGTCATGCACTAGACCAGGACTAGCAACCATAAGTCTTAGTGAAGGCACTAGGAAGGAGAATGGAGGATTGGATAAACATCTAAGATTAATACTCCTTGAGGATAAAGAATCCAAGATAGGAAGTATTCTTGTTGACTGACTCTCTTTGAGGATAAGACAAGTATCCAAGACAAGAATGAAGAAAGAGGACTGATATTCTTTGAGGATTGGGAATTCAAGATAAGAATAGTCCTAAAAGGAAATATCTAGTGAACATCCGGATGGGTTATGTACCTTAAGAGGTAGTGGAGTGTCTCACGTAAAGCATCCCGATTCCCAATATTATGCTCTAATTTAAATGGAGCTTGTCAAATAAGGCCTTACTATGTTGACAATGCTAGTTATGATGTTGATGCTTAAAGATGGCTTGTAATTCCGACTCTTCTTATGAGAACTCTTTAGTTTAAGAAAATCCTTGTACCAATTGTACAATTATGAATACCTCCCTAGTTAAGAGGGAGTTTTGGAAAATGTAACTAGTTTCAGTCTTCATAATTGTCATTGAACTCATGTCATTAAGTATATCTTATGTTACAAGCAAAAGAAGAAAGAAAAATATTATTTCTTCATAATTGTCATTGAACTCATGTCATTAAGTATATCTTATGTTACAAGCAAAAGAAAAAAGAAAAATATTATTTTTCAAGCATGGGTTTCGTGCTCTATTTAATTGGTTTTCTAGGTCAAGCATGCATTTCATGCTCCTAGGGTTTTTCAAGCCAAAAGAATATTTTTCTTGAGTCAAGAAAGTCATTATCATTTGTATAAGACCTTATTGGGAAAGTTGTAACATGTAAAAGATATTATTTATAAGTCTAGAAAGTCAAATTTAACCTCCAAGACCATGTCGGCCCTGACAAAGGAAGCAGGCCCATTTTGAGGCTATTTGACCTCCACACATTTGTATGTATAGAAGTTGCTCAATATCATTTGGATACACATTCGATCTACAATCATAACAAGTTTAATCTAAAGCAAGAAAAGGAAGACAAGAAGAGTGGAAGGCTAGAAGACAAGAAGGAAGACCAAGCGAAGGAAGGAGATATAATTTTTACCTATTTCTGCCCACACGTGCAAGAGTCTAGGGTTTTTGCAGTTGTTGTAGGGCTGAGTTGCAGGCCAAAGTTGCATATTTGAAGTGAGGGTCGAAACCTTGTTTGAAGCAGACCTTGAAGGAGTTGACTCTCGTTGACTTTGGGAGAATCTTGTCTTGTCTTGAAGAAGATCATTTGGAGGGCTAACTTGATGCTTGGAGGAGGTTTTGACTTTGGTCTTTGGGTCTTGGTTTTCTCATTTGATCAGATTCTATAAGAAAATAGATTCTTTCTGGGTTTTCCCTTGGAGGGGTTTTTTCCCTGGCTTGGAGCCTATATCTTGTGTCATTTATCTTTATTGTTTATACTTTTGATAATTGTTTAATGAAAGAATCTAATAAAGAACAAGAAGAAGGTAACTAAAGTTCACAAGCAATTATTAATGTTAAGGAGAATTGTTTTAATAACTGCCCTAGTAGATTCTCCAACACTTAAAGGGAGCTTTGAACCTAAAATTGAATCTTTCCCTTGGATACCTCTTCGTGTCACCTCATACCTTAACCTTATGATATCCATTATAGGTGACCACATACTTGGACTTCTCCCATCGGTGAAATTCTGTAAAGAGCAAGGGGTTTTGGTTGTGGTAACAGTGGGTAGCCTTGTAGGGTACCCCTCTTCAAGGCCTTCTAGATTTTGTGGTAACAGGCTCGATGCCAGTGTTCCGATACTCATAAATCCACCGCAATCCCACTCTATTCCTTCTTGCACACATATGTTATGCTTCAGCCGTCCCTTGACCAAAACCGTTGGCAACACAAATCCCCCAACAGTGGTTTCGAATTTGGCCATAAATTAATCTTTAGTCGTTGATTAGAGACGAGCAGTTTGGCACTAACCCCCCTTGTTTGTTAAACTTGAACACGAGGGGGGCTTCTCAATAGATCTTGACCGTCAATCTCTAGGTTTCTCTCCACTTAATCTTGTTGAAAGCCCAATGGCCCGGAGACTCGCAAGCCCGGTAGGGTCCACCCTAAGCGATGTCCCCAAGCCATGTCATATCAAAATTGGGTTCTCGACCTTCCTTCTACTCCAACTTCATTTGGAAAATGCCAAGATCCGAGGTCTGAGAGTATGGTTCTACGGTCCTCCATTGGATCAACCCACGTTGTTGTCGATCACATTCATAGGCGTTCACAACACTTCAACCAATTGATCCGATAGACAGACCTAGCACAAGACAAATATCTCCACGTCACTAGACGTAAATATTCCCATATTTCGGTTCATCACTCATTTGTAGGAATTCGAGGTTTAAAACGTTGGCGGTGGTAGAGGTTGATCTCCCCTTTTTCATCACTCTTTAAGTGTTAGTGCAAGGGCAAGAACACCAAATTTTAGTGGTCTATGGCACATGGGCCCGAGGCCCTAAATCATTAAATCTCTAAGTATGAACATAACAAGGGTGTGAGATTCCTTAGCACTTATAATGCATTAGTTCTGAATTTGAAAGAAGGCAAGTCGTAATATCAAACATACACAATGGCTATACTATGCAAGAGGATGACACATCAGTCACTCCAATGTCATTGACTTATTGTTGACTAGTTAGACATACTCAAAGGGATGTGTTTATTAATTCAACAGAGCGCAAGCTTACTAGCTTGATAACAATACATGAGAAATTGCAGATCCTCTAGTAAACAATATATGTCAAGTGAGCCAATAAGCCATTGCATTCCACAACCATGTCAATCAAAATTAATAAGCATGAACATATTGTGTATCACATCAACCATGAACGAGACATTGGAAAGCACAGTCTGGTCATCTATCAAAGTCATGACATATAAGACATCATACCAATCATGAACATAACAGTGATTTTCACCATTTAGGCATTCAATAACATCCAAGAATATACAAGAGCTCATACAAACATATTTAATTCATGTAACATCATAGTTCATAATTCTATATATCAATTTATTTGACTTATTTGAGTATGTGGAGATGGCTGGAAACTGAAGGAGGGATTTCATCTCTCCCCCCAACCATAGCCCAATGACATTGCAACTTTATTACAGTTGATGACCCCCGAGCTAGATCCAAAGTTTGAGGGGATGCTTACTTAGGGAAAATTCACACCAGGCTTGGTAGGCACTTAAGAGATGGAGTCCATTGTCCAGGTGGTTACTCAACTTCCCTCCAACAGTAAACACCACAGTGACTCACTTACTTCTTTAAGTCCAATCATAGGACTTCACCTAAGTTCCAGATGGGGCATTGCTCAGTGCCGGAGCTTGAGTCCTGTTGAAAAATGTGTAACTAGGTCCGGTCTTCATAAATATGAAATGTACTTTTGATTCTTGTATTTTGTAAAATGAAAGAAAAATTATTATTGTTATTTTTGGAGCATGGTTTTCATGCTCAAGGTCTTTTATTTTATAGGTCAAGCACCCATTGAGTGCTTCTAGGGTATGTCCTAGGTCAAGAAGTCAAAAGAGTCATTGTCATAAGTTGAAGACCCCGTCGAGCACATTGCAACTTGTAAATAAAAATATTTTTTGTATTTAAAAGTGTCAAAATACCCTTCAAGACCATGTTGGCCTATTTTGAGGAGCAACGTCCACCTTGAGAAGCCTATATAAAGGAGGGAACTCGACCACCTTTGGACACATTCACTTCTCATCTTAGCGAAGGAGAAGCAAAAAAAGGCTAGCGAAGAAGGAGGACGAAGAAAAAGAAGTTTCTGGGCTGATTCTCTCTCACATGTGCGAAGAAGTGAAGTTAGGGTTTGTTGCTTCAAGGTTGAAATTTTCTATCTGCTGGAAGAGGATCAAAGTTGCTGGAAGAAGGGTCTATTAGACCACCTACTAGACAATGAATCAAGTCAAGTGAAGTTGTTGGGAGGCCTTGGAAGGCTAATTTCACTCACATGTGTGGATGTAGTAGTAGTTGCAGGGGGGCGAAAATTTCATACCTGTAGTAGAGGCTGAAAATCTGAAGCTGGGGGTCGAAGTTGTGCTGCTAAGAGATTTGATTCGATTTGACTTATACAAAGGAAGCACATCATCAAGAGAGGTTTGACTTGGTCTTGGAAGGATATTGGTCTTGGTCTAGATTTCTTTGAATTTGTCAATTGAAGAATCTATAAGAAGAGAAGAGATTTGCGGGTATTCCTCACAAGTGGAGAGGTTTTGCGCCGGCTTGCAGCCGTTATCTTGTGTTCTTGTGTGCTATTGTTCTTCTTGTTTTGATAGTTGTTTGATGATGAACGGACACAATAATAAGAGAAGAAGTTAATAAGAAACGAAAAGTAAAAAGATATCACAAGCAGTTATCATAGAAAGAGAAATCATCCTAACTACTTCCCTATAGATTTCTCAACAAGTCCATTGTCCAGGTGATCTTTCAACTGTCTTTTCATAGCAAGCACCACAGGGGTCTGCAATCCACTGTCTAGGTGGTTAAGAGCTCTCTCGAGCAAGAACCACAGTGACTTAAATTGCCCTGTCCAGGTGGTTAACAACTATACAACCAACACCATAGTGATTTTGTCATCCACTAAGCCTTCCATTGACCAATCAAGCTTGGACACCAGTATAGTGGCCTCAAAACATCAATACTGGGAATGACACCCCACTTTCAGAGCACAGGGCTCAATCACAACTCCAGCATTTCTCCATGCCTCCACGCCCAGCATCTGAGGAAGTCTCTCTCTCTCTCCCTCTCCGCCTTTCACCAGCGTTTGTTTCTGCTGCTTCCTATCAAGTTTTTCCTCTGTTCTTTATGCTTTCCTTGCATCTCTTCATGTATCTGTGAAAGTGCTGACTCCTCTTCTTCCACCTCGCTAAGGAAAGAATAATGTGGGCACTTCCCCCCGTCCAATCACATCTCTTGCATCTGTCAAGCAGTGGTTCGATCGGTTATGCCACCTCCTCCATATTCGAGGGTGAGGACACCATCCTCTACTTCTCCACTCTTCCTCAGACTTGGATCTGTGGGTCCATCCCTTCAGGCTAGCATTCCATTTTTTTATTATTTTCAAGAAAATAATTTAATACTTAAATTGTTTATAGGATTTTTCCCAGCCAACCATGACTTTCACGCTTCTGATCACATATACAAAAACAGGGGTAAAAGGACAGGACTGTTACATTGGATCATGGTAGAACTCTGCTCATGCTTGAAATTTCTACAGGATTCTTACCAGATTTGTGACTGAAAAGAGGATCCTTTTACTACAAGATTACCTTACTTCTTTCAGTAAACTCAACTAAAGACAGGAAGAAAGTTCTGAATGATCTAGTTAGTCATGAATGCAAGGGCCAAGGTTCAAGATGGAAATCCTTATTCAGCTTGAATTGATGATTAATGAGAATATAGTTTCTGAAGGAAGTCTGCTATCAATTGGCATTCTATGATATACTCAGAATAACGAAGGATTAAAAGATGCTTGTTTTGAACGTTTGATTATTTTTCATTCTCTAGTAATATGTCCCCCTTAACTGCTATGGAATGAACCGTCTTTTGGCATTTTGGGACATAACCAGTGGTGTTCTTGGTTATCTGATTTTCAAAATCAAAACAAAAAAAGGAGCCTGTTCGTTTACTTTCTGATTTATAATGAAATTGAGTTAATTGTATTTTTGGAAATTTTTTATTGTGTGTCATGCACAAACCACTATACTGCTTCTTAGCTTTTGGAAGATTTTATGTTGAGATCTTCGCATACTGTTGTACACAGGAAAAGCTGACATTTTATTCATTGTTTAGATAGGTATATTTTGTCTGCCAGCATCAGCGGTTATTCCTTTTCACGATCATCCTGGAATGACAGTTCTTAGCAAGCTTCTTTTTGGATCTATGTACATCAAAGCTTATGATTGGGTTGACTCCATCAATACAGAAACAAATTGTAAACCCTCTGAGCTATAATTCCTTTTACTACATTGCTATTTTATATTTTAAATTGGAGATCGATATGTCTGTTGTATGTTTTGGAGTGTGCTAGTTTTAGCCGTGAAAGTGATCATGTATATTAATCCTCTCCTTGAGAACCCTTGGTTTTTTCATCAGCTTTTTTGATGTATCTCAGATATAGGAAAGAAAGCTGCTCTCATTAATTCTTGAAGAAAAATTAACTAGTATTATGTTGGTTATTTTGTGCAGTAAGGCTAGCAAGGTTGGAGGTTGATAACGTTTTTACATCTCCTTGTGACACATCTGTGTTGTATCCAACATTGGGAGGCAATATACATTCATTCCGAGCAGTTACATCTTGTGCAGTGCTTGATGTCCTTGGTCCTCCATATTCAGATACAGAGGGAAGGAATTGCACTTACTATCGTGAATACCCATACTCAAGTCTTCCTGGTAACTTAATCTGCTGTTCCATATTTCCCAAGGATTTGTCATGTCACTGTATACTATATAGGTTCCTGCAAACTTTTTGAATTGGGTGATATTCTGGCATCTCTGTTGCTGGAACAAATTAATTGATACATCAGTGCGTTTTGCAGATGATGGAAGTACAATACCTGATGATGATGATCAAGGTTGTGCATGGTTGGAGGAGATAGAAAAGCCAGATGACTTTATCGTCAGGGGAGCACCATATAAAGGTCCACAAATTGAAGCGTGATAAGTTGTGCCTGTGGCCATTCTCTATTACTGGAAAGATTATTGTCGTTTCTCATGTCTAATCTGACCACTTTAGTTCGCTGTAAATACTACAACTGAATGGTACAAACATCATTATCTACTTTGGTCAGGTTCACATTCTGCAGACTTTAGAATTTGTAAGCTGAAATAGATTGACACAATATTGTGATAATTTAATAATGGATTGTATATTTAAACCTTGTTAATGTTATGTAATCTGAAGTGAACTGTTGCAAATAGGGGTGTGACAATTTTGGTTGAAAATTCAAATTGCAGTATGCCTGGATGGTCGATGTGAACAATCTGACTGCTGCAATCTTTTCATCATAAACTGAAATTTATCTGAGATTTTGGAGGCTTAGATTGTTTGATTTTTGCAGGATATTGTTGTCTTTCTTCTACATTCTATACTTAAATTCAAGGTTTTTGATGATGCATATGAAAGTGCAAATTATTGTTGTGTAAACAAATTCAAGCTAACTTAGAGGCAATTCATTTTGACCTAACAATGTTGCACTGGACAGTGGGATGAAAATATTGGCAAGAATATTGGAATAGGTCATTATCAGTCTTGCAACCATTACGCCTAGAGGCATGTAGGAAAAAATAAAGCTTGCATGTGGGAGAAGACAAAATGTTCTCCCATAGGTGGGGATCTAATTTAAGGTGGGTAAGTGGAATAGTTGTTGAATCCACATAACGAAAGTCAAATAGAGGATTCCTGGGATCACAAGCCATATCTTTCCTTTTCTATTGACTTTTTTAATGATCTGCTTGTGATGAAAATGTTCATTTTCATCCATACTCATCCTCCACTTTGTTAGACTGAACTGCAATCAAGAGGGACCTTAGGTAACTCTTGTAAAAGCTAATGTATGTGCCATCAAATGCAGCCTTAATCCAGTCTTATTATCTTCCAGTTTGAGGGCATTATTCATTCAAATTGTCATAGTTCAAAATGACTGCCCAGTTGACCAGATTCATTCCAATCAGAAGCTTTAATACCAGCACTGCAAACGTTGAGATTTCCTCTGATCACAAACCATATCTTTCCTCTTCTGTTGATTTTTTTTTTATGATCTGGCTATGCTGAGAAGACTCATTTTCATCCATACCCTTCTTCCTCTTTGAATTGCAATTGGCAGGGACCTTAAGTAAACTCTTATAGAATTAATGCATGTGCCATGAAATGCATCCTTAATTGAATCGGATCATTCTCCAATTTGAGGTCATTATTCATTCCAATTGGATATGTTCAAAATGATTGTCTGGTTGATCAGATTTGGTCCAATCAGCAATAAGCATTAATCCTAACACTGCAAACATTGAGCCCAATGAGATCTTTTACAATTGAGTTTGTTTTCATTACAATCAAAGTTCTCAAGTTCTTTAGCTGTTAGATATAGCTCTTAATTATTGCAAGGGAAAATACAAGTGCGTGGAATTGTAAAACACGGGTGTTCTTTTCCTGCAAACAGTTAACCTACCTCCATAAAAAATAACACTTTTCGGCAAAGACATTTGAGACTTTTGAGTCGGCCGTTACTGCAAAGTATTTAAGTGCATGCTATTATTAAGGTTATGAGATAGTTGAGGCATTGTTTTTGTTAGGGCTACATGCAAAGAGCATATGCTATGATGGATGTGTGAAACACATGTTAAAATTTGACAGCTCAGGGATGAATTTTTTCTAGAAGAAATCATATCTTTCAGTTTTGTTTGAACCACCTATAATAAAATTTCATTTCTAATAATTCTAATATGAATTTCCAAAAATAGTAAGTCACATCTCAATTTGGAAGTGACTTTCCAAAAATCAAAAGTCTTGTCTAAATGATCAAGGATGATCTCGATATATGGAATCCACTTTAAAATCAAGTCAATCATGATTATACAAGTCAAGAATTAATATTTTTATCCTTACTGATATTATTATTATTATTATACTGTTATTTATAAAATAGTCTAAAGTCATTCACCTTTAATGGATTAATAAAAACGAATTTTCTCATGAAATAAGTAAATTAAACTGAGAATCTCTTACTTGACAAATGCAACCTCTCTCTTGGAATAAAATAGTAGCTCCACACTTAAGAGAATGTAATTCTCCCTCACTAATTCAATGTATGACAAAAGTGTAACTCCTCATTAAATGCACTTGTAACTCCCTCATTCATTCGATTTGTAACTCTCACCAAATATTCTCTCATGTCTAAGTGTAACTCTCTCTCTTCCTAATTCGAATTGTAACTCCTCAAGACAAGTGTACATCTCTCTCTATTCTTGGGATGAGTTACACTTCTCTTCAAGTAAATCCTCTCTCATGGAATTCAATTCTCCTATTATTGGCTAAAGGAATGAATTCATTTTCTAACTCCTCTCCTTTCTCATCTATTTAAGTAAGAGCAAGTGAGAGTTGAGCGTAACATGTTCATTGTGAAGGAGTGTGAGAGTAAGTGAAGAGTAAGAGCAAGGGAATAGTTGGAGCAAGTGTGTAGGACAAGATCTAATCAAGAGAATGAGGAGATCTTCTAGCAAAGAGCAAGAGCACTTCAACTGCAAGTTGATCAAACGTTTGCGACTTTGTTCATTCTCATTCTTCTCTCTCTCTCTGTGTACTTTGTTGAACAATTGAAGAAATATAATAGAAGAAGAGTCATTCGGGTTTTCCCCTTGCGGGTTTTCCCTTGGTCATTGGACCTAACTCTCAGTGTCTCATATTTTTGCTTGGCTGTCTTCATATGATCCTTAAGTTTATGTTCTATCTACAATTGTGTTAATCAAGGTTGTCATTGATGTTGATATGGCATTGACGGAGATGTCAATATTCTTGAGATACTTGGTTCCACATGATGATGCCATGACTCTTGGTTGACTAGGAGACCATTAATGATGATGTCAAAGTCTATGAAGAATATTGTTTGTACAGGGATGAAGAGCATTGGATGACCTTGATGGACTAGCCCTTGGAACATTTTGCAGAATTACTTAAGTAGATCTTGGAATTACATTTGAAACAATCTTGTTGAGCAACCTTGGAGAATCATCAAGAAGCGTATTGAAGACATTATTGGAAATCATGATGCATTGATGTCATCATGAGGTGATCTTGGAGTTCTTGTTTGGATAACAAGAAGAGTTGTGGAGACACCTTCGTGAGAAGACGAGGTTGTCATTGATGAAGTGATTTGGAGGAGGATTTGCAGAAGATAGACCGGGTTTGTTGAAGAAGATATTGCGAGCCGTGAAGTACAACCAAATATATCTTGAGAAAGTAATGCTAAGGGTTGGAGCCCAATGGGCTGGAGCCTCGTAGAGACAAGGTTAGTGCCTTGGAAGATAGGGTTGGAGCCTTAGAGGATAGGAGTCCTTAAGAGACCAGGTTGGAGTCTGTACCAGATATAGAGTTGGAGTCCTAGAGGTTGGTGCCTCAAATTGACAAGGTTGGAGCCTTAGAAAGTCCAAGTCGGTGCTTGGCACAATACAGGTTGGAGCCTGGAAGATTGGAGTCTTCATCTAGGGTTGGAGCCCTATACTATTATTGTACTTGATTTATTGTAAAGAAGAAATTAATAAAAGTATTTATTCCATCATTGTTTATTTTGTCTTCTAAATATAAGTAATCTAACTAGTAAAAATAATAATTGAAAAGAAAGATTGATTCAACCCCCCTCGCAGTATTCCAACAAATTGTTGATCTGAAAAGTTGTGAAAAAGAAACCTGCATTCTAAGTAATTGTAACAACATAGTACATTTAGTTTTCTGCAAAGTACATTCAGTTTTCTGCGAAGTACATTCCGTTTTCTACAAATTACATTCAAATTTCTGCAAAATACATTCAGTTTTCTGCAAAGTACATTCAACTTTCTGCAAAGTACTTTCAGTTCCATTCAATTTTCTGCAAGTACATTCAGTTTTCTGCATAGAGCTTTCAAGTTTTTGCAATGAATTTTTAAATTTCTGCATAGAAATTTCAGATTTTAATAATACATCTCTCGTGACAGTGCCTTTGATTTTGGTTATATTAATATAAAGTGAAGAGCCCTTGAGTAGCAATTATCAAATCAGAAATTCACTTGGACAGACCTAGACATGATTGATATTACTTTCAACACTAGTATAAAAGGTCACTGAATTGTTAACAAGTACATTAGTTTGCAGTAGTGAGTTGGCCATGGGTTTTAGCACCTCCATGTTGCAGGTCATTTCACATAATGGTAGCATAGCTGAGATGTGAGTAGGTTTGAAGCAGGTTAGCAAATTAGTGATTCTGTATTCATATTTGGTGATAAAATTTTAGGTTCATAGGTAAGCAAATTGCATGAATCCTCTTGTTCTTTTTCTCACATTTTTTGGGAATTTAATGTGAAGATCTCAAGACAGTGGGAATCTTCTTCCCTTTTCTATACCCTGAGTAGGACACAGTCGAGAAATTTTTACCCATTCCTTAGTTAACGAGTACATTGGTTTGCAGTAGTGAGTTGGCCATGGATTTTAGCACCTTCATCTTGCAGGTCATTTCACATAATGGTTGCATAGAGCAGATGCCAGTAGGTTTTAGGCAGGTGGCAAATTAGAGATTCTGTACTCATTATTGGTGATAAAATTAAGGTTCACAGGTAAGCAAGTTGCATGAATCTTCTTGTTCTTTCGCTCACAGTTTTGGGAATTTGACTTGAAGATCTCAAGAAAGTGGAAATCTTCTTCTCTTCTCTATATTCTGAGTAGGACAGTTTTATCCATCTCTTAGTTACTGTCTAGCTCATTTCCGATTAGAAGGGCTCGATGTCATGATCTAGGATTCATTAGTAGAATTTGTCAGTGTAAGGGGAGATTCTTTTCCTTTTTTATTAAAGAGGTCGTACTCAATTGTTAATTTTGATATTTTTGTGGATCCCATAGGATATGTGGAAAGGTAAGTGAAGAAGAGAAAAAAACAAAGAAATTGTTCAACAGAGATAGATCTCTTCTATTACACTTTCAGATTATGCTTCATTACATTTACTAACTGGAGACCTAAATCTGTTTGCCCCACCAAGACGGTAAAGTATCCCTGACAAACTAATGTAGGTTGCATATGTAGCCCTTATATTTATTATGCTTTTGCATTTTATGTATTAATATTTTAGTATTTGCCATGTTATCACCATTGCTGCAGATTTTCCAGCAGGCAATGCCTAGGCTGGTTTTGGGAGACTTTAAACTTGCATAAGCATTTTGTCTGCTGAATATGAATAATCGATAGCTGTATATATAGAACTAAGTTTCTGGCCATGGTTCACAATTTTATCATAGTTTACTAGATGTTTCTTCATAGTTTCTGTACCAAGCTTGGAGGTATCTTACCTGCTCTCTTGATGTGTATGCTTAATATGGTTTCTGGTAATCTGTGGATATCAATACAAGATCCATGTTGTGAACACTTTCTGAATTTTGTCATTGAAGCTGTTTGTTAGATGCACATCTTCTTACATGATTGCTGCCCTGCATTTCAAATGTTGTCTCTAGTTTCTTGCATTCACCATAACCAATTTGTCTAATATTTAAAAAACATACCAACAATTGCACCTTCACCTTGTTTCTTCGAGCAAAATGTGGACCACAAAAGTGCACATAAAAGAGGTTATGACTTTCAAAGTATAGGCCATGTGCTTTACAACCTCTATTCACTTGAACAAGTTCAAGCAAATGCATGTGAAAGTAACTAATTTTCAATTTGGTTTTGGACTGATTTAAAGTGGTGGGCATGTGATAAGGTCGTAATATAAACAGAAAACGTAATAATGTTTAGGGATCAAAAGAGGGAAGACGTAAGGATGCTTTTATCTGGAAACCAGATAATACTGAAAGAAAAACATAAAAAATAGTTAGAGTTTATCTCAAAATGATTACTGTGACCCCCTGGCAGCATGTTTTATCAAATAAAAGGAACCATAATGCTCTACAATAATGCTCCATAAGGCTTTGATTTGTAGACGCTTAAAATGCAAGAGTATTGAGCTCTCTAATTGTAATTTTGTCAATAGTCCATAGATATAGATTTCTTCCCCGGCCTTTTAACATGTTTTGTTCAAGTGTTGACCTTAAAGTACGATCAGGGAAATAACAGAAGTTATTGCATTACAATATTGAGACATCTACTTAAATTTGTAAGTTGGGTAGTTGCCTAATAAACATGGAATTATGCTCAAGTTGGGAGCCCTTTTAGTCCAAAATCAAAGCTAGATTTCTTTCCTGGAATTCTAACATGTTTTATTCAAGTAATGACCTTAACGTACAATCAGGGAGATATTGCATGACAATATTGACATCTACTCAAATTTGTAAGTTGGGTGATTGCCTAATAAGCATGAAATTAATGCTAGAGTCATGAGCTTTTGTCAGCACAAAAGTTTCTATCAACATATTTAAACATATTTGTAATCCTTGGGTTTAAACTTGGATCTCTAAGAACCTATGACTTGCACCAATTCCCCTTCCCTTAATGACATGTCATAAATTGAGCTCAATTATATCTCAATAAAAAATAGAATAATAATAATTTTGCTTGATGTCACAAGCCTTACCAATTAATGCAATTTATGACATGTCATAAATTGAGTTCAATTATATCTCAATAAAAAATAGAATAATAATAATTTTGCTTGATATCACAAGCTTACCAACTAATGCAATTTATCCTTGTTGCCACTAAGTAAATTGAGGGGAAACTATGCAATACAATAGACTTCCTTAAATATTAGCTCTAAGTCATCATAAATAATTTCTAAGACCAAATAACATCAAATCACATTCTAGTTATTATGTTCTATACACAAAATAAATTCAAATAAAGTCAAATGATGAACCAATTTATCCTGTAGATTTTCTTTGTAGAATAACATGAGCATGTAATCCATGGATTTAAATTTGGATCTTTTTTATCGTTTTGTTTAACAGTTTGTTGAAGATCTTGTACAATTATGGACGACACTCATTTATAGAGGTCCATTATCACCTTGTCCGAAGTTCCCACTTTTTAAGCCCAACTCCTATCAAAAAGGGCTATGAGAGGCTTCATGTGGATAAATTCCAGCCAACCACTAAAACACCAATGCCTTATAATGGGGTCAAATCCCCTAAGTGGAGACGTTTTTGTTGATGTGATGTTATTCTATTATGAAATTTTGCATAATATATTTTAAAATAGTATGAAGTATGTGAAATACTAATAGAATATGGTAAATAAATAGTCAAAATTATGTACACAATGTATACTGATCAAATATAAAATTATTTCTATGATGTCACTTGGCTAAAGGGGTTACTATATAAAATTAATATTATTATGTTTTGACGAGTCTTGCAAACATAATAATATAACAATGAGCAAATGACACTCAATCTTGATTAAAAAAAAGCTTGTAAAAAGTCAAATTTAATGTATAGAAAATAAACTAACTAAATATTTGAAAAATTCTATGAATAAATGCTTGATCAGACAAGTTGTGTAAAACATCATGTTGTCATGCTTTTATAGGATTGTAATTTCTGTAGAAAAAACAGAAATTAGCAAGCCAACCTCTTGAAAACCCACCCAAAAGTGCCTAAACACTTCTATATCTTGGATCTAGGGTTGGGGAGGCCAGAAAGTAGAATATTGACTTGTTTAGACCACTTCTAAGCTTTCAAACCTACAATAAGATGAATTTCCAGCAAGATGGAGAGATCTTGAGGTGAAAACCCCCTAGGTATACAACCCAAAACTTTATTTTACCAAATGAATAATGCATGGAAAAGTCTATTCAATCTCGCTACCCTAGATTTTGACCTATAATGCCCTATCACATCCTCAAAGAGTATCAGATGCCAAACGCTTGCCCAATTCCTCCATTATTTCTTCCCAATTGAAGACAAGAATGATGTGCTTATCTCTCCCTTTCAACTGGGGAGGATATACTCATTCCTATAAAAGGAATGTACCCAAGCTCCCTCTTAACCATGGACTTGTCCAAGCTCCTCTTAACCAGGGACTTGTCCAAGCTACCTCTTGACCAGAGACTTGCTTTCACTATCAACTTTCTGCCTTTGGTGGAGATCGTGGGACCTTCCACTGCTTGTAGAGCTCCTCTATTCGATGTCATGAAATTCATCTATGATATGATGGAGCCTTCATCATTTGGGACTTATTGTAGGGCATCACCATCCATCACTTTCATTCACAAACCATGTCAATCATGTCATCCTCCCTTTCATCAAAAAGTGATGTACTAGTCCATATCTAGTTTTTCTTCACACAACTACCTTTTTCACAACATGTTTCCTTCTAGATCTTCCATCCCACCACGAGTACTAGTTGTAGGTGACATCCACAACTCTCTTTCAGTTGTATCAACCCATCCATATATTGTTCAAAAATAAAAAATGAACATCAAATCAAAATTACCTTTTGTGATGGCCCTTCATCATGACATCTGCTTGTTGCAACATCAACATCTTGCATACATATTAACACATCTCCAAGATATTCAATGTCAAGGGTCTCCTTCCTTTCCAGACTTCATCAGAGTCTTCATACCTTTTCCATGGAGAGGTCATGGTCAATTCTTCTAGTCATCAGATGTTGATTTCCTTTTCTATGTGACCATAGTTGCATCTTTCATGATCTCCTTTCTTTCTCCACATATTGCTCCCAAGGAACTTCATTAATAGTTCCTTCATCTTTGTCAACCACCTCCTATTCCAAATGAGGACATATTATGTTGATTTCATCTTTTCAATATGTGAATCATGCATTCATGCATCTTTTAAATGGAAGAGATCCCTTCCCTTTGATCATACTCATGTAGTAGAGTATTCACCCACGATATCTGCAACTATATGATGACATGACTTAATCTATCAAACATATGCATACATACCTCTTTTCTCCTTTTGGTCATCTAGACTTCCTTCAACAACTTCCTTTCCTTGATTGAGAGTACTTCAACCATCTTGACATGTTTCACTCCTTTGTTACCATACCATCATTCTTCCACACAATGAATCCCATACAAGGTGGAATTCTCAGCTAGACACTTGCTTCTTCCAAGAGAGGTGAACCTTCTAATGAAGGTTCCAGCGGAGGATCTTGATTATCCTCATCCTGCAAATGCCCCTTCTCAATGATGATGATGTATGATGAACTCTATGTTAGATGACTTTCTTCTACCCATATGCACTACACATGCTTTTAATGCGGTTACCAAGAGCTACTTCCTTTATGATGACTGCTACATCCATGTAGACTTCTACTTTAGCTATTATTTCAAGCTTTTCTAATGATATCATGAGCTCTTGCTTCAACGGTATGCTTTTAGTATGATGCCATCTTCTACTAAGATGCATCTCATCATAAGGCTTTTCATCTTGACTATCACGGTGGAGGTATTTTCACTTCCCACTTCTCGTTGCTATGTGTTGGAGAAACCCTAATAGTGAAGATCTATCCCTTTGGACTTCTTCTCATCGAGTTCTTCCACTTCTTCAGTGATATGAGCCTCATTTATTTCTTTCCTCTTGTTGTCCTTCTTGAATTTCGAAAAATATCTCTTGTATTGCCCATATTCTTGACAACCATAGCATTGGATCTTTGACATATTCTTCTTCTTTTTCTGAGGAACAAATCTTCGAAACTTTTATTTTCTTTTAGCCATGGTAGAAATTGCTTGAACTTGTTTACTTGATTCTACGTCACTTTTTTCCTTCAACATAGTTTCTTCAATCTTACATAATGACCAAAGTTCACTGAATGGGGTGGCTTCCTTCTTTCCATAAAGGCTTGATACGAGGTTGCCCCATTCCGCTGGTAGTGCATTGAGCACCACAGTAGTAATTTCCTTATCAGACATTATTTCCACCAAATCTTGCAATTGGTCTCGTATTTCTGATACCCTCATAACGTATGATGCTATTCCTTCTTCCCTTGATATCTTCATCTTGTAGAGTTCAGTTCTTAATGATATCACTTCTCCTGCAGCACTCACAAAGATTAATTCTACCAGTTTGTCATAAATGTATTTTGACTTCTCCTTTTTTCTACCTAGGGGATGAGAGAGTCCTTAATTGATTCTATAAGAATTATTTGAGCCCTTATTTCCCCCTTCATGTATTTTTCTAGAGCTTGAGCTTCTTCCTTTGGAGGTTCAACAATTAAACCCTTAACATGATCAATGACTTCATTTTCTATGAGGATTAAATTTTTCCTCTTCTTCCATGCAAGATAGTTCGCTGACCCAATCAATTTGTTGCTTTCCTTGCAAAATGAAGTCATTTTGATAGTTTCGTACGTGGACACAAAGATACTTGTAAAGATACTCCTTGATGACAATATCTTCAACATGATGCCTCCTTGATTTTGATGATGATGTTGATAATAGAAGATGTCTTCTTGATGAAGATCTTCTCTCAAAAGTGATCCTTGACTCTCAGAGAGGGGGATCACCTTGATTTCTAGATGATGATGACAACACCTTCTCCTTGATTTTCTTTGGTGTAGAGGCTTCAAGATGCTCCAATGTGAAGTCCTTCTTTGCGATGAGAAAGGGTCCTTGAGATATTCTTTGTGATGATGATTGAGGAATGTATGAGCTTCTCAAGAATGCTTCAAATGTTGAACCCTTCTTTGGGTGAGCTATGGTTTTGAGGTCTTCTTCTTCGATATGTGATGATCCTTGAGATGCATGGTCCTTCTTGATGATTGATGCTCTTGATGATCTCGTTGTGCAACGGCCTTTGAGTGTCCTTCTTTAAGCTACATTTCCTTGTCTTGTCACCTTAGCTCCGACACCATGTTGAGAAATCTAGGGGAAGCGGGGTAGGAAATTTATCTTCAATGATAAGTGCTTGTGATGTGTTTTTACTTCACTTAGTTAACCCTTTTTTTCACTTATTATTAGTGTTCTCTATCATCAAATAACTACCTAGCTTAAAGAACAATGAGACAATAGGACAAAGTATGTAGGCTATCATCCAGGGCCAAAACCTCTCCAACTGAGAGGACAATCCACAAGAATTCTTCCTATTATAGAATCTCTAATTGACCAATTCCAATACCTAGACACTTGACTAAAACCCCCTCCAATACCAAGTCACACTTTTTCCCTCGAAGATCTTTTCTTTCTTCTAAGTCAACGTTGGTCAAACTGATTGCTACACCACATATTTTGGCCTCTTCATTTACGACCTCTTATTAATGGCCTGCAATTTTTGACCCACCTGTAATCACTGAGATTCCACTTGTGTGAACTAATTGGGGACAATTTGTGAGGCTTCTCTCCTTCGCTTGGCTTGGACACTTCCTTTTGTGAACTCAGATAGCAAGAATTCTTCTTTCTTGGGCTATATCAAAACTTCTTCAAGGTATGCAATATCTTATTGCATAAACCCTAGTTGCAATCACACGTGTGAGATGATTTGACCCAAAAACAATGCTAGAAGACTTCAATCTTCTTATCCTTCTCTTCGTTGCTCAAGAGGCTCTTTTTCCTTGTAGCATATTGACAAGGTCTTGGAGGGTCTTTTTGACTTTATCTTCGACTAAAATAATTCTTCTTACAATATGTAACATGCCCTAAATGGGTCTTTCATACATGACAATGACTCATAAGCCCTATAAGTTCTTAATGGGAGCTTGACCTATAAAATAAATTCCTCTTGAGCATGAAACCCATTTCTCAAGAAATAAATAGTAAATTTATTTTTCTCATTACATTAAATACATAAAATCATTGTTGAGAAATTTAGTGCAACTAGATTATGTGATTTTCTTACTTTGATAATTTATTGTGATGTATTTTTAATCTTGATTAGATTCATTTTCACCTTAATTATTATTTTTTTCTTTTCATCAAACATCTACCAAAACATAAAGATTAGTGAGACAAGAGGACACAAGATATAGGCGATCATCTAGGGCCAAAACCTCTCCACTTGAGAGGAAAACCCTCAAGAATTATTCTCTTCTTATAGAATCTTCAATTGAAGAATTCCAAGACCTATGACCCTTGACCAAGTCCCTTGACGAGCTTTCCTTCTAGCAGTTCCTTAGCAATTCTTGCAATTTTGGACACCAACAAATTCTTCTGCAACTTTGACCAGCATATTCTACTTCAACTTCGACCTCTCCAGCAGATTCATAGCTTCGACCTTTCACAACTTCGATTGAGATGCAACTTCACAATGTCGATGCAACTTGATAGCTTTGATGCAACTTCATAGTTTCGATGTAGCTTCAAAATTTCGTCTTGCCCAGTAATTGTACAAACCTTAGCAAGAGAGAGAGAGAGAGAGAGAGAGAGAGAGACCCAAAAATTTTATCTTGTTCTTCTTCGTCCTTTTCCAGCTTCTATCTTGAGGAGATCGAATTTTCTTGAGTGAGTGTCAAAATAAGGTCGAGTTCCTTCTTATATATAGGCTTTGGAGGGGTACAAATTTCTATCTTTAGGACGAATTGTCCCTTCATGTAGGTTGGCATGATCTTTGTGCCATGACGAGGTATTGGAGGGTCTTTTGACTCTACTTTGACTCAATAATTGTTTCTTTACAATATGTAACATGCCCAAATAAGTCTTCAATACATGACAATGATTCAACTGACTTTATGACAAACCTAGAAGAACTAAATGGGCGTTTGACCTATAAAATAAATTTCCTTAAGCATGGAACCCATGCCTTAAGAACAACAATAATAAATGTAGTTTTTCCTTTTACATTAAATACATAAAATCATGATTACATTTGACATTATGAAGATCGAACCTAGCTACATATTTCTGTTGGAAATAATGAGAGGGGGGTGAATTACGATTTCTTTTCAATTGTTATTATAACTAGTTGGATTCTACACAAAAACAGAGAAATGAATAATTTATTATAGAAAGAAGGATAATGATATTTTTACAAATGAATGAGTACAATGATTTCCAAGCACCAACTTGGACTTAATGAGGCCCCAACCTCTAGGGTTTCGACCCTATCTTCTCCAAGGCAACAACCTTGTGTTTAGGAGCTCCTACCCCAATGGCACTGTTGTGGCTCATTTGCAATATACTTTATTTTAATTTTTCAAAAATACAAAAAAATGGAAAAATATAAAAAATATATGTTAAAGTACAAGTTTCTCATACTTTAACTCAAAGATGTAATATTTTGTATAAATTTAAAGTTCAATACTTTAAAAGATTCGTGAAGGTGGGTCCTAGCGTACAGTTAATGATCAAGCTAGTATGTGAGCAGGATCCGAAGATTTGTTTGTCAGGAGATAAAAGCGGCAACCCGCGGGCACATTCAACACACGAGTTAACGGGGAGGGTGCCTCCGCAGTTAACCCTGTTGACTGATGGGCCGATCAAGATTTGCAGTCAGGATTAATTGCGGGGGCAAGAACCCGGTGAGTGCTCCGTACCTTTGAGGCCTCCCGCAGTGATGTAAGCTGCTGATTGGCGATAGTTTTCAGCCACGTCACGGTACCGTTTAACGGTCTTTTGGCGCGTCAATTCAACATTTAATTCCTAAACCCCGCGCCACCTATTTAAACTGGTTCTGATTTTCACAAGGCTAATGTTATTTCTCTGTTCTTGTCAACCTGATTGCACCTGTGTCTTCCAATATTGTCCACCACCATGTCGTTGTTCGTCACCCCAAACAAATTTATGGCTAAGCATTCATCTCTTTCCGGCTCATTCAGCCATATTCCTCTCATGGACACTGAGAGGGATATCCGAGACACTGTGTGCTCTTTAGAACACCTCCAATTTTATCAAAAAGTTTGTCTGAATGATAACGCATGTCCAATTTTCTTCGCCATGGCCAAATCAGCTGTACTGTCTGCATGTATTCCAAGAACGCACCTTTTTCCTAAGTTTGTGCACTGGCTAGTGTCTGTTATGTACCTTGGCAAATGCTTTGTAAGGAATTGTCTAGGAGATAATGTCTTACAAGTCTCAGCCCTGTTAATTTGTCAAGCCTTGTGTTACCCAGAATCAAAATATTATGTTCAATTCACTGACAAGTCATTGACAGCGCATTATGATAGTCTTGCAGGTCAAGAATTCAATCAGTTTGTCTTCTTCCTGAAGCTAGATACGAAGCGGTTTGTACCTAACAACAAAGAATTCTCCATGGAAGTTTTTGACGTAGAAGTTCGGCCGGTGCTGAGGTGAATTTCAAAGATATTGGGAAAAGAAGATGACAACATAATTGACAAATCAGTTATGGGATTGTTTGCATTGATGATGAAGCCAGGGGTAGTGTTGGATATTCCTTCATATTGGCAAGAAGTTGTCAATACTCAACTCATAAGTTTATCACTCACTAGGTCATTCAAGTTCCCTTCTCTTATCATTTACCTCTTTTTATATCAAAACGTGGAAGAATTATTGCATTTGGGGTTAAATATCATGGATGCAAATAAAAAGAGGTAGTCAGTAGTGTTTTGCACTGATGTAGTAAGAAAGGAACAAAATGAGGAGGCTCTGTTTGATTTTGAAAATCATTTTATGTCTACTGCATATAAGATTTTGAATGGGGTTTCTCACCCATGTTTCCTGCCAAAGGCTCAAGAGTTTTTGTAGTTGGGAACAAATTGTAAATTTGGAGATTGGTATGTTTATGAAGACTACTCAGAGATTAGACTTTTTGGGTCTGGGGTAGAACCATATGTTGAAGATTGTAACAAGAAACAATGAAGGAGGCATCTTGAAACATCTTTCCTGATCCTAGTTGGAAAGTGATCACCTAAACTAGGTGGGGGCCACACAAGTGATTTTTGTCGCAAAGTCTATTTTTAGGCTATGTCTATTTTTAGACATATGGATCATGGTCTATGAGTTGCGGGATGCTATTTATGGATGGTTGGTCAAGTTGGTAAAAATAGATGGACCTCTATTTTTAGACATACTGGGCGGAGTCTATTTTTAGATTGCCAGTCTAAAAATAGAACAGTCAAATATTATTAACCCTTAATAATATTTGGACTATAAACATTATCTTATCCTCTTGGAGCACTTCAGTTCGAGCTACAGAAGTGGCACATGCAGCTGGCAGAAGGAAATTCGAATTTCCTATGGGTTAGTTGAGCTATTGCATGGTTGACTTCAGTTAGAACTCATGTGGCAGAGTTTGGTGGAGTTGATGAGACAGTTGATGGAGTTGTGTTCGGTTTAACTTAGTTGAACTAGTTGTATTTAGTCTAACTGATAAATACACTAGTGATGAGTGGTGTGAATTAATTATTAATTAATTCACTAATTATTAAATCATTAATCAACTAAAGAATACATCGGTTAACTGCAGTGCATGGACAGTTTCAGTGGAGACCAGTGAAGAGGTAGGTGAAAGAGCAGTGTGACTATCAGTTGTGACTATACTGGTGCATGAGTTTGCACCACACATTGATGGAGATGCCAATGAGGATTGCGCGGTACACACCAGGTGGATTCGAACTTGGATCTCATCATTATTCATCTTGGATTGCGCAGTAGAGGCAGGCTAATAGGTGGAGGAGATTTGAACTTGTGACTTGTTCATATCTGAGCTTGTGTAGTGTGTAACAATTGGAGATAGTGCTGAGAGCTTGTGAGGAGCTTTGTGCTATGTATTGTTACATATTCTCTATCATTATAATATACAGATAGTTGGGGGTTTTCAGCTGTAAGCTTTCCCCATTACATACTGTGTTATATGTGTGCTTGATTATGTTTTAATGTGCGCATGCGACTACTTCTAATTCCGCAAATTGATGATCAATGGTAGAAGAGGTTATGTATTATGCATGAAGCTCAAATAGTGTGTGATCAGGATAATCTCAGTGAATAATTCAACTATTATTCAAATTTCTACATGGTATCAGAGAAAAGTTGATCATCAGATCTATTACAGTGATTACATTTTATTTCTTTAGGCAGAGTCTGTAAGAGGGCCAGGTAGCCTCTGGATTCATCTTTTCTTTGAAAGGTGAAAAATCCAGTAAATTCCCCTACAGTCGATCTCTGTGCTAGAAATACTTTGTTCTCATAGATCAGAAGCGGTTTAGTTTTGAGCTGGTGGAATTCGAATTTGCAGCAGTGTTTTCTTGGTGTCGAAGTTAAAATGTCTTTCAACGGATTGTGATTGGAGTATGCCCTTGAAGGCAGCTCGAATTATATTGCATGGAAGGACAGGATGGAGGCGGTGTTAGATGACAACGAGTTGAAGGAGTTCATAGATGCTAAAGTCCCAAAGCCTACTGATGCTGCTCAAGTTGAGGCTTGGCAAAAGAAGACAGCAAAGTGTCGAAGGATTCTGTTGGCGGGCGTGAAGGATCACATAGTGTCCAGCCTGCATGGAAAAGCTTCTCCATACTTGATGTGGAAAGCGTTGACAAATTTATTCCAAAGCAAGAGCGACCAGAGGAAGTTGCCGCTCAAGGATAAACTCAGAAACATAAAGATGGAGAAAGGAGACAGTATGCCCAAGTACCTCACGAAATTCACCCAATGCAGGGATGAGCTGGGAAGTGTGGGGGTGACTGTAGATGATGAGGATTTGGTGAGCTTGGCTCTCCTTGGGCTTCCGAAGAGTTGGCATTCCTATCAGGATTCTGTCAATGGTCGGGAGAAATTGCCAGGATGGGAGCGACTTTGGTCGGATCTTGTGCAAGAGGAGATAAGGTGGAGTACTAGGGACGGATCTTCATCAAAGGCATCTGATGAAGAAAATTGTGCTTTGGCTGCCAAAGCAAAGAAGGGGAAGAGCAAGAAATCTTCTCATTCCGGTGCGGAAGGCAAGAAGCAGGACATGTCCAAGGTGAAGTGCTTTCACTGTCACCAACACGGGCATTACGCCACGAATTGTCCACAGAAGAAGAAGAACAAGCAGGCTGCTGGAGCTGCAGCTCGTGAGGCTCTTGCCTCGCAATTTGAGCTAGACTTCTCACTAATCGCATGCATGGTGTCTAGTGCACTGGGATCGGGGTGGTATTTTGATAGTGGCGCTTCCTTTCACATGACGGGAGATGTGAATCTTTTCAGTGACTTGGTGGAGAAAGATCTCCAGTTGCATGTTGAGTTGGGTGACAATGGACGATACAATGCGACCGGCATTGGTACCATAACCTTTCAGAGGGAGTCAGGTAAACTCATTTTTTTACAAGATGTAGTGCATGTTCCAGGTTTAAAGAAGAATTTGATCTCAGTCGCAATGTTAGAGGATAAAGGGTATGAAGTTGTCTTCAGTGAAGGAAAAGTTTTCCTTCGGCACAAGGCAACAGGAAAAGTCAAGAAGGTTGGGATTCGAGCAAATAATCTCTACAGACTTGAAGTAGATGGGATGTCTACGGAGCTTCCTACTGTTGGGAAGTGCAAGAAAGACATGCAATTGATGCTTGAGAGGGAGAAAGTTTTGCATGCAGGTAATAGTGAACCTCGGGATGTGGAGCAGCCACAAGATGAGGATCATGGAATGGAAGAAACCACTCATGTAGAGAAATTTCGTGCCAGATGGGCAGAGGGAGTGCATGCAGCTATACCACCAGGTGAGAGGTGGGGTGACATGCATGAATAATCCCAAGAGGAGATTTCTGGGCAGGATTCATGAGATGGTGTGGATCTCATGGATTGAACCTGGCTACGAGGTGCCCACAGCGCAGCAGTAGCATGATTAGTTGGATTGATGCAGGCAGCTCAAAGTGACAGTGTCGGATACTGGAGCGCGAATCAGAGTTGACAGCAAGTGCATGGGTGCAAGAGTTCAGCAGCGCAGTGGTTCCTGATGACATGTGCAATTGGGCCTAGCAGAAGTCGAAGACTTTGATGATAGATGCATCAGACTGATTGAGTTGTTTGGAGCCTATTCAGTTTTAGAGGAGTTGCAGAGCAGATGCATGGAGTTGCATGGCGCTTGTGAAGGTTGCAAGGCGAATGCATGGAGTTGCATGTCGCATGCAAAGACAGTCCTTTCTTGTTGAGAGGGAGTGTTGAAGATTGCAACAAGAAACAGTGAAGGAGGCATCCTGAAACATCTTTCTTGATCCTAGTTGGAAAGTGATCACCAAAACTAGGTGGGGGCCACACAAGTGATTTTTGTCGCAAAGTCTATTTTTAGACATGTCGATCATGGTCTATGAGTTGCGGGATGCTATTTATGGATGATTGGTCAAGTTGGTAAAAATAGATGGACCTCTATTTTTAGACATTGGGCGGAATCTATTTTTAGACTGCCAGTCTAAAAATAGATCAGTCGAATATTATTAGCCCTTAATAATATTTGGACTATAAACATTATCTTATCCTCTTGGAGCACTTCAATTCGAGCTACGGATGTGGCACATGCAGCTGACAGAAGGAATTACGCTATTCCTAGGGGTTAGTTGAGCTATTGCATGGTTGACTTCAGTTAGAACTCATGTGGCAGAGTTTGGTGGAGTTGATGAGATAGTTGATGGAGTTGTGTTCAGTTTAACTTAGTTGAACTAGTTGTATTTAGTCTAACTGATAAATACACTAGTGATGAGTGGTGTGAATTAATTATTAATTAATTCACTAATTATTAACTCATAAATCAACTAATGAATACATCAGTTAACTGCAGTGCATGGACAGTTCAGTGGAGACGAGTGTTAGAGGTGGGTGAAAGGGTGAGTCTACTATCAGTTGTGACTATAGCTGTGCATGAGATTTGCACACACACATTGATTGAGATTTCCAATGAGAATTGCGCAGTACAAGCCAGTGGGATTTGAACTTGGATCTCATCATTATTCATCTTGGATTGCGCAGTAGAGGTAGGCAGACTTGTGGAGGAGATTTGAACTTGTGACTTGTTCATATCTGAGCTTGTGTAGTGTGTAACAATTGGAGATAGTGCTGAGAGCTTGTGAGGAGCTTTGTGCTATGTATTGTTACATGTTCTATATCATTATAATATACAGATAGTTGGGGGTTTTTAGCTGTAAGCTTTCCCCATTACATACTGTGTTATATGTGTGCTTGATTATGTTTTAATGTGCACATGTGACTGCTTCTAATTCCGCAAATTGATGATCAATGGTAGAATAGGTTATGTATTATGCATGAAGCTCAAATAGTGTGTGATTAGGATAATCTCGGTGAATAATTCATCTATTATTCAAATTTCTACACCATATAGGCTTCCTATATTTGTGCCTATGAGATTCTTTGTATTAGATTTCATTAGGCAGAGTTTGAATGTTGACCAAATACATTTTGTACCTATGAAAAAGGGGCATATGTTTAAGCTACCTATGTCTGTGGGTCCATTTATAGTCAACATGAGACAAGCAACTGATGGAGTTAATATGATGTTAAATGGAATGCACTTACTGTTAGGAGATAAGTGGGCTTATGACCCCCATAAAGTGATTTCAAATAGGATAATTGAAAATGGTTACTCAACATTTGTTCATGAAAGCAGACTTGACATAGAGAAGCTAGAAAATAAGGGTTTTGCAGGTTCTGTTGGCTCTAATATACAGACTCCTATCATATCTGTTAAATCAAGAAAGAGAAATAAAGAAGTAGTTGTAGATTCTGAAGATGAGGAGCAGAGAGCTAGAAAGAGGAAAAAATTCAATGAAGACTTAGCAAGTGTTCAACTTGGTTTATCACTTCAACTATGAGATGAGCAAAATGTCCTAGCTTCACCAAGAAGACATGGAGATGCTCAGGAAAAAGTACCTTTGATTAAACAAGTATTTTCTCAGATTGCTGAAAGAAATCAAAGGATGAAGGCTAGCATGGGGGCACAGGCTAAGTATCAAATAACTCCAGACCAAACAATATTGCTGACTGCCATGGATCTTGAAAAATATCAGTTTAAGATTTCTCTTTCTCACCCCTCTGATATCACTGTAGGGTCATCAAATAATTTCAATACTGTGAATTTAACTGTTGATGTAAGAAAAATTCCTTTGCTTGATAAAGTATATTTACATATGCAAGCAGGTTAACTGATAGTGAATGATTTGACCAAAACTAACACAATGGATCTTGAGGTTGAGAACATGCTAGGGAAGGCCATTAAGCAACTGAAATTGGAGAAAGCCAACTCTAGGGCTTTAACAACACAAAATGAAGAGCTCAAGAAGATAATTGTAAATATTGGAGTAGATCCAAATGACAAGTCTGTTGTGCAGAAACTGCTTCAAAGTGCAGAATCAGAGATTTCTGTGTTGAAGAAAAAGTTGAAATTACCTACAGGGGAGCATTTTATGGCAGCAGAGGTGGCAAAAGTGGAAAGTGAGAAAGAAAACCTTCTTCAGCAGCTCTTGCAAAAAGAAGAAGAAATTTCTAAATTGAAGGAAACTATGCTGACATTACAATATCAGATTGATTCTCATTTCTGCACTATCATTTTGCCATCTGGCAATGATGATCCAACAACACAGATATCTCAATTGAACACAGAACTGAAAATGCAGAGAAATATCTCAAAAAGGCACAAAATGATCTAGAGACAGTAACAAAAATTATGCAAGTCGAGGATGGAGAAATTGATAAATACAGGGCATATTGTTAAACAACTAATGCTAAAATCAAGAGCCTGAAGGAGAAATTGAAGGGAAACATAGCTTTGATTCAGGCTAAAGGTATCATTTGGAATGAAATCATTGAAGAAATGAGATCAGCTTAGGGATCTCTGACTATTGTATCAGAAGAGAAAAGCATTATCATAGATTTTGAGGAGCAGGTTATAGCAGATAAGTAGAAGACTATTAACAGGGCCATATGGGCAAAGAAATTTATTGATTTCATTGTTTCTAAGACTGATCAAGAGTTAGAGGAAAATGAGATTAAAGACATGATTTTATATGCTGTAGAGACTAACAAATTGATTGTTAAAAATACTTGCAGGAAGACCGCTGAGAAGAAGTTGACAGAGATTAAGGAAGCAGTAAACAAGTTTGATAATCTGTATGACAAAAGAGCCAGGGCAGGGTTGCCATCATGCTGGGACCTTAAAGGTAGTATTTTATCATGGGATTCCTATGAACCACTATTGGTATTGGCAAAAAGCAAGGTGGATAACACTCATGAGAAGACTCACATTCTGAAAGGAACAACAATTATTAACTTTTTTCCGAGGCATTTTCAGCTATTATGGTTGGTGGAGACCTTATTTACAGAGAGAGCAACATTCAACAGGATCACTGCTTTTAGGCTGGAGTACCACGGATGATTAAATCACCTAAAGCAAACATTGAAGTTTGGAAGAAATGTAGAGCCTGGATGACGGTTCTACCTATTGATCCCTCAAATTCAAAGAAAGACTAGTCAGGCAACCAGGAGAATACAACAGTAGTGGGACCAATTCATATTCAGCAAATAGATTAGGATTTAAGTTTTATTTTATCTCTATTAAGAGATTTTAATTGTAACAAGACATTTCGATGATATGTAATAGTTAGTTTAAGAAGTTTCATGTAGTTTGAGCAGTTAAGAGTAGTTTCAGCAGTTACAAATTGCTTTACATTGTATTTAAAGAGAAAGAGAAGAGAGGAAAAGGTTTCGAGTTTTGGACCTTTGGACTACTGCAAATTTTGTACTCAATTTTATGATGATTAATGAATGAAGATCAATATTCTTGCATCTGTTGTTATTGATATGTTTCCCAGTTTCCATTTTGTATTTTCCTTCTATGAATAAAATGAAATAATGAAGCTGCAGGTCTCTTTTTACATATGTGAATAATAGTTAAATATCCTTAATGAGCGGTCCTTCATTTTAACTATTCTACTTTCTTAAAATTCTTCTAAAGTTTAAAGTGATAGATTCTGTTTATCAGCATATCAGTTTGGGCTTCCTTCCTTCATGTTCTTCTTATCAATCCAATTAATATCAGCAGATAATGGCATTGTGAAGCATTTATTGCATCAGATTCTTGAGGGTTTAATAATAAATTTCTGAAGGTGATTACGTAAAGACTATTTGATATAATATTTCTGTGACACACACACACACACACACACACACATAATTTCTTGAGCACTGATTCCTTACCACAGCTAAGGGATTGTTTCTTAAGATAGAACATTTTTTAGCGCCGTTGCCGGGGACGAAGAAGCGAAGTTCATTCTCTGGGTTTTTGTCATATTTCCTCTGGTTGTTCAGAGAGGAGAAAATATTAGGCTGTGTTTTTATTTCATAATTTTGGCTTATAAAAGGCCTGATACGAGGTAAAATGCCTCTCAACAGAAAGCTCCTATTCTGTCAGATCCCGGAAAATTGGTGTCTAAAAAAGCTTAGAAACCAAAAACGTTTTCTACACCTGATCCTACACTGCCTACACCTGGCAGCAGTTCACATAACCCTTCATCTAAGGATATTTTCTGGAAACTCATTTTCTTGGAACAAGAATCCTTTTCCCCACTAGTCCATTTTCAAGAACCAAGGCTAGAGGAACAATATTTTGAGTCTGTTTCATTCACATTCACACAAGCTCAACCAAATACGGTTGCTGGTTCTTCTTCTATTGTTCATCAACCCCTTCCCATATCAGTTGTTTCACCCCATTCATCCACATTCACAACTGGTTCACAAACCCCACCTACTTAAGGAGCAGTTAACCAAGGCATAAACACGGAAGCCCCTGCTTTCTTGATGAACAGGTATGCACCGTTAAATCTTCCACAACCTATGAATGCCATGCCCCAAGAATACCTCAAGTTACTTCCTCGTTTTACTAGTGAAGATGAAGTGACTGCAGAACAACACTTGCCATTGTTTTTCACTTTTGCTGAGAATCTAAATGTAGAACATCTTGATGTAGTGATGAAATTTTTGTATAGTCTCTGAATGGAGAGGCAAGAAAATGGTTTAAAGGTTTGCCGAATGGCTCAATTAATATTTGGGAGGAATTAGAGACACAATTCACCCAAAGATGGGGTGAAAAAAGAGATCATGGTTATTCATTAACGGAGTTTAATGCAATCAAGAAAAAGTCTATTGAAAACATGAATAATTTTATTAAAAGATTCAACGAATTGTATAATAGTATACCCACAGAAATGAAACCTCCTCCTGTTGGAGCAAGGGTAGTTTTTGCTGGAGCTTTTGAGTCAGATTTTATTTTCACTTTAAGGGAGAGGAGATCTCATACTCTTGAGAAAATCCAAACTGATGCTTTTGAAATTGAAGCAAACATGACTGTTGCTGGGAAAACACAAGAAAAGAAGTCAGTACAAGATAAAGGCAAGGCCAAAGAAGAATCACCACAGAATCAGAGGATTTATGATATGAAAAAGGTTATCCAGAATTTTTCAAATAAGTTAGTGAAGATGGAGTTAGAGAATAAAAACTCCCAAAGGTATGCACAAAAAAATAGAGGAGTTTTCAATCCTCAATTTAGAAAGCAGCCCCTGCAAATCTTGGAGAGAGAGAGAAAAGATCAAGATCAAGCTCAAGCACCACTATACATAGAAGAAACACCCTCACAGTCTACTGAAGATGATAAAAGGGAAGTTGAAGATCAGATATCTGCCATGTACATGAAAGAAGATGAAGAAGAAAAAGAAGAAGAATGTGAAGAAGAATACATAGAGGCTAAGGTGTCCTTTGACCAAGAAGAGATAGATGATTATTGAAGACAATTTACAGACTTTATGCAAGCAGAGTTGCATAAGAAATATGATTTAAGATCAAGAAAGAGATCAAGGACGCAGGATGATGAAGAACAACAAAAAGATTCAGTTTCTTCTCCAATGGCAACTCCACAACCAAAGAACTTAGTAAAACAATTAGATACGGGGAAACAACCTATGAATCCAGTAAGTGGAACTAAAAAACAATAGGCTGAGATTTCCCAAAATAAGTCTATTGATACTAATAATTTGGAGAAGGTTGTTACTGTGTCTGAATAGATTGCTAAACCTAGTAGAAATCAAGAATAACCTAAGAATATTTTCAAACAAAATCAAGCCTTCAGTCTTTCCAAAGAGCTAGAAAAGGTCAATATTCAAGTACCCCTTCTTGAGCTAGCTAAGACACCAGGTTACAAGAAGGAGATTGCAGAATTTGTTAATCTTTCTTAGTCTGATGATATTCGTGATACTGTGAAATTGCAAGAGGAAAAACCAGTGGTTACTTTTGGTCCACATGTGGAGGAGGTAGATTCTTCTGTTCCCCCATTTTATATATCACTGCTTCTTCATGATTTCATTCTTCATAATTGTATGTTGGACTCTGGTGCTTCACATAATCTCATGCCATTATCTATAATGAAAGAATTGAATTTACAAATTACTAAACCCTATAGAGACCTATATTCATTTGATTCAAAAAGGGTGAAGTGTGTTGGGCTTATCAAAGACATGGTGATATCCCTGACCCAAATTCCAGCCAAAAGTATCATGATGGATGTAGTGGTTGCATATATTCCGACTAGATTTGGTATGATTTTTTCTAGATCTTGGGGAGTGAAGCTTGGAGGTGTTTTAAAACTGGACTTCACATATGCTATTATTCCTGTGTTCAATGGGGAAGAAATAAGGTTATATAGATAAACAAGATTTGTTAAAACTACCACAAAGAAAGATGTAGGAAATTCCCCTATCTATGGTGAAGAGAAGGAAGATCTTTCTTGTTTTATGATGCATGAAGATGTGCAGAGTTTATAAAGACTCAAAGAAGTAGCTCTCTTAAGCAATTGTACATAATGAGCTGGGTTCAAACAAAATTTGGAAGTGTTATTTTGAATGTGCCTATTCAAAAGATGGCACATAAGCTGGATTTTTACTGATATCTCCAGAAGGTAATTTTTTTCCTTTTTGTTTTAAGATTGAATTTGAATCAACAAATAATGTAGCTGAGTATGAGGCATTAATTTTGAGTCTTCAAACTGCTAAACAAATGGGAATCCAATGTATTTCCATTTTTGGTGATTCTAAGTTGATTATAAGACAGATTAAAAATCTTTGTCAAACCAAACATCCAAGATTGAGATCATATATGAATGAAGTATGGGACCCGATTGAGAATTATTTTGAAGCTTTGAATCTTCGATTCATTCCAAGAGAAGAAAACAGAATGGTAGATTCAATGGCAGTTGCAGCTAGTACTTTCAAGCCACCTATAAATCTGAAACTGAGGTATGAGATTGAGTTGAGGCATAGACCCTCCATTCCTGACAATGTTAAGCATTGGCAGGTTTTTGAAGATGACGAGTAGATAAATCATTTCCTGACAATGATTGAAAATTTTGAAGATAGTGAAATAGATCAATAAAGTGAACAGACTGATCAGAATGAAGACTTGAAAAATCTTAAGCAATCAATAGGTGATCAGAAAATAGTCCAGTTGAAAGATAATATATTGCCCAGAGGATTAGTTCCTCTTGAAAGATTGTTTGATTCAAATGATGTAGCATTGGATCAAAAGAAGGTACCTCAAGAGGGTGAGATGGAAGATTATAATCTGGGAACTCAACAGGAGCCCAAGGTTGTCAAGTTATTCAAGGGTGTCCCTAATAATTATAAAGAAAAGTATATTGATCTTTTCAAAAAATATATGAATGTATTTGCATGGTCCTATGAGGATTTGAAAACATATGATTTGGATATTATTCAGCACAAGATACCATTGAAGGATGGAGTCAAGCCTCATAGACAGAAAATTAGGTAGATCAATCCATTGCTCCTTTCTCCAATTGAAAAATAAGTGAAGAAATTGTTGCAGGCAGAAATTATAGTCCCACTCAGATATTCAGACTGGGTTTCTAACCTGGTTCTTGTGAGGAAAAAGAATAGAGAGATAAGGTTATGTGTTGACTTCAGGAATTTAAATAGAGCATCACTTAAAGACAATTATCCTTTGCCTAAGATGGACTATGTTTTATAGAAAGTGATAGGAGCATATAGTTGTCTATGGTTGATGTTTTCTCCGGGTACAATCAAGTAGCTATTGAAAAATAAGATCAGAAGAAAATTTTTTTTACCACACCTTGGGGAACGTTTATGTATGCCAGAATGCCATTTGGTCTAACAAACGTAGATGCTACTTTTCAGAGGGAAATGGACATAACATTTGTAGGTGATAAGTTTATAGTTGTATATTTGGATGATGTGACTATTTTTTCAGGTTCATATGATGAACATTTGGATCATTTACAGAAGGTTTTCTTGAAATGCAGAAAGTTTGGGTTGTCATTGAATCCAAAAAAATCCTTATTTGCCTTGGAGGAAGGAAAGTTGTTAGGAGATATAGTTTCAAATCAGGGAGTAAACATTGATCCAACAAGAGTTGAAGCTATTCAGACAATTCCCTTGCCCAGGAGTAAAAAGGATATTCAGAGGTTTTTAGGAAAAATAAATTTCCTGAGAAGATTTTCCAAATTATGCTGAAATTCTCAGAAACATAACAGATATGTTGAAGAAGAATGCAGAAGTAAAGTGGGACAAGGATGCTAGAGAATCCTTTGCTAGGATTAAAAAAGCCCTTCAGGAAGCTCCTATTCTTATCAGTCCGAATTATCAAAAGGATTTTCAAGTATTTTCATTTGCATCACCTACTACCATTGCTGATGTGCTGTTGCAGAAGAATGAATAGGGAAAATAACAACCTGTGGCATTTTTCAGTAAAGTTCTCAGGGATGCTGAACTTAAATATAACATTTTGGAAAAACAGGTGTATGCTTTAGTTAAAGCATTAAAAGCATTTAGGACTTATGTGCTGCAGTTTCAGATAGTTGCTTATGTGCCTAACTCTGCTATGAAATATGTATTGATTCAAAGTGATGTGGAAGGTTAAAGAGGAAAATGGATAGCTAAAATCCAAGAACACGACTTAGATATCAAACCTACCAAATTGGTCAAAGGTCAAGGTTTGGCAAAACTGTTGACAGAGTCAAAATTTCAAGCTTTGGGAATTAATTCGCTGGCACCTTTAGATGAAGCTATTGATGAAAGCCGTCAGAGCAATACAAAGACAATAATTAAATACAAATTCCTGTGCTCTGATTGGTATAAGGATATTGTTCATTGCTTATGTTTTTTCTCTTGTCCAACCTCATTAAACAGAACAAAGTACAGAGCTCTTAAGCTTAAATCCCAACCATATGTCATAATTGATGCTAAGTTATATTGGAAGGATCACGGTGGTGTTTTTTTGCTGTGTTTGACAGAAGGTGAATCAATGGAAGTTGTAAAATAATATCATGAGAATTTATGTGGAGGTCATTATAGTTGGAAGATTACTGCACATAAAATTCTCAAATCGGGTTTTTACTGGCCCTCTTTGTTTGCTGATGTATACAGACTGGTTAGAAGCTGACAGAAATGTCAATTATTTGCAGAAAAGAAAAGGTTAGCTCCTCTACCCCTTCTCCAATTTTTTTTTGAAGAACCCTTTAGGAAATGGGAATTAGATTTTATTGGGGAAATCAATCCACCATCAAGTGGGCAGTTCAATTGGATTATGACTGCCATTGAATATTTCACAAAGTGGGTGGAGGAAACACCTACCAGAAAGGAAAATGATCAGGTAGTAATGAAGTTTCTGGAAGAAAACATCTTCAGTAGGTTTGGGTGTCCAATCAAGATTGTTAATGACAATGCCCAAGTATTCAATTCAATTAGATTCATTAATTTTTGTCAAACATATAATGTCATTCTATCTCATTCTACAACATATCATCCTCAAGGGAATGGGCTAGCTGAATCTTCCAATAAGACATTGGTCAATATTTCGAAGAAGACAATTAATGAAAATAAAAAAACTGGGATTCAAAATTGACATTTTCTCTTTGGGCAGTACGAGTGACTACTAGAAGATCTACAGGTAAGTCTCCTTATGAACTGGTTTATGGAACTCAAGCTTTATTTCCTACTCAGTTGGCTAGAATAGTGATTTATTTTCTTCAAGAAGCACAAGAAGAACCTAATGCATTAGTGAGAAGGTTGAATAAGGCTATAGAATCAAGCTGAGAGCAGGAACAAAGTCAGAGAAAATTTGATCACCTATTAAGAAAAGATGAAGTCAATTTTTGATAGAAAATCAAAAGAGATTCTTTTTCAAACTGGATATTTGTTATTAAGATGGGATACCAGAAGAGAAGATAAAGGAAAGCATGGTAATTTTGACCCACTCTGGTATGGCCCATACAAGATTGTTGAAGTTAGATCAAATACCATATTCATGTTGGAGAATCTTGATGGAGAAACAATAGAGCTGCCTGTGAATGGGCAGTATCTAAAATGTTATTTCCAGCATTGAGATTTTATGGTCCACCATTGGACATATTCGGTTTTCTCATTGTTCATATTTCATCAAACAACATTTGAATCCATGCCCGAAGTGAAGGCACTAATCTGCAGTTCTTAGTGTTTCGTGGCAAAAAACACTATCCCCAGGTGGAGCCAGATGTTGTGGCTCATTTGCAATATCTTTTATTTTAATTTTTTCAAAAATAAAAAAAAATGGAAAAATATAAAAAATGTATGTTAAAGTACAAGTTTCTCATACTTTAACTCAAAGATGTAACGTTTTGTATAAATTTAAAGTTCAATACTTTAAAATATTCGTGAAGGTGGGTCCCAATGTTCAGTTAATGATCGAGATAGTATGTGAGCGGGATCCGAAGATTTGTTTGTCAGGAGATAAAAGCAGCAACCCACAGGGACATTCAACACACGAGTTAACAGGGAGGGGCCTCCACAGTTGACCCCGTTGACTGATGGGCCGATCAAGATCTGTGGTCAGGATTAACTGCGGGGTCAGGGCCTCGGTGAGTGCTCCGTACCTTTGAGGCCTCCCACAGTGACGTAAGCTGCTGATTGACGACAGCTTTCAACCACGTCACAGTACCATTTAACGGTATTTTGGCACGTCAATCCAACATTTAATTCCTAAACCCCGCACCACCTATTTAAACTGGTTCTTATTTTCGCAAGGCTAATGTTATTTCTTTGTTCTTGTCAACCTAATTGCACCTGTGTCTTCCAATATTGTCCACCACCCTGTCGTTGTTCGTCACCCTAAACAAAATTATGGCTAAGCGTTCATCTCTTTCTGGCTCATCCAGCCATATTCCTCTCATGGACACTGAGAGGGATATCCGAGACATTGTGTGCTCTTTAGAACACCTCCACTTTTATCAACAGGTTTGTTTGAATGATAAAGCATGTCCAATTTTCTCTGCCATGGCCAAATTAGGTGTACTGTCTGTATGTATTCCAAGAATGCACCTTTTTCTTGAGTTTGTGCACTAGCTAGTGTCTGTTATGTACCTTGGAAAATGCTTTGTAATGAATTGTCTAGGAGAGAATGTCTTACAAGTCTCAGCCCTGTTAATTCGCCAAGCCTTGTGTTACCCAGAATCAGATCTTATGTTCAATTCACTAATGAGTCATTGAAGGCACATTATGATAGTCTTGCAGGTCAAGAATTCAATCAGTTTGTTTTCTTCCTGAAGCCAGATACAAAGTGGTTTGTACCTGACAACAAAGAACTCTCCATGGAAGTTTTTGACGCAAAAGTTCGGCCGATGTTGAGGTGTATTTCAAAGATATTGGGAAAACAAGACGATAGCATAATTGACAAATCAGTTCTGGGACTGTTTGCATTGATGATGAAGCCAGGGGTAGTGCTGGATATTCCTTCATATTAGCAAGAAGTTGTCAATACTCAACTCATGATTTTATCACTCACTGGGTCATTCAGGTTCCCTTCTCTTATCATTTACCTCTTTTTATATCAAAATGTGGAAGAATTCTTGCATTTGGGGTTAAATATCATGGATGTAAATAAAAACAGGCAGTCATTAGTGTTTTGGACTGATGTAGTAAGAGAGGAACAAAATGAGGAGGGTTTGTTTGATTTTACAAATCATTTTATGTCTGCTGCATATAAGATTTTGAATGGGGTTTCTCCCCCATGTTTCCTGCCAAAGGCTCAAGAGTTTCTATAGTTGGGAACGAATTATAAATTTGGAGATTGGTATGTTTATGAAGACTACTCAGAGATTAGACTTTATGGGGCTGGGGTAGAACCATATAGGCTTCCTATATTTGTGCCTATGAGATTATTTGCCTTAGAGTTCATTAGGCAAAGTTTGAATGTTGATCAAATACATTTTGTACCAATTAAAAAGGGGCATATGTTTAAGCTACCTATGTCTGTGGGTCCGTTTATAGTCAACATGAGAAAATAAACTGATGAAGTTAATATGATGTTAGATGGAATGCACTTACTGTTAGGAGATAAGTGGGCTTATGACCCCCATAAAGTGATTTCAAATAGGAGAATTGAAAATAATTACTTAGCATTTGTTCATGAAAGCAGACCTGACATAGAGAAGCTAGCAAATAAGGAGGTTCTGTTGGCTGTAATATACAGACTCCTATCATATATGAGAAATCGAGCAATAGAAATAAAGAAGCAATTGTAGACTCTGAAGATGAGGAGAAGAGAGCTGAAAAGAGGACAAAATTCAATGAAGACTTAGCAGGTGCTCAACCTGGTTTCTCACTTCAACTAGGAGATGAGAAAAATGTCCCAACTTCACCAAGAAGACATGGAGATGCTCAGGAACAAGTACCTTTGATTAAACAATTATTTTCTCAGATTGCTGAAAGAAATCAAAGGATGAAGGCTAGCATGGAGGCACAGGCTGAGTATCAAATAACTCCAGACCAAACAAGATTGCTGACTGCCATGGATCTTGAAAAAGATCAGTTTAAGATTGCTCTTTCTCACCCCTCTAATATGACTATAGGGTCATCAAATAATTTCAATACTGTGAATTTAACTGTTGATGTAAAAATTCCTTTTCTTGATAAAGTAAATTTATATATGCAAACATGTCAACTGATAGCGAATGATTTGATCAAAACTAATGGAATGGCTCTTAAGGTTGAGAACATGCTAGGGAAGGTCATCAAGCAACTGAAATTGGAGAAAGCCAACTCTAAGGCTTTGACAACACAAAATGAAGAGCTCAAGAAGATAATTGTAAAGATTGGAGTAGATCCAATTGATAGTTCTGCTGTGCACAAACTGCTACAAATGCAGAATCATAGATTTCTGTGTTGAAGAAAAAATTGAAGTTACCTACAGGGGAGCATTCTATCGCAGCAGAGATGGCAGAAGTGGAAATTGAGAAAGAAAGCCTTCTTCAACAACTCTTGCAGAAAGAAGAAGAAATTTCTAAATTGAAGGAAACTGTGCTGACATTACAAAATCAGATTGATTCTCATTCCTGCACTATCATTTTTCCATCTGGAAATGATGATCAAGCAAAAAAAATATCTCAATTGAACACAGAACTGCAAATGGTAGAGAAAGATCTAAAAAAGGCACAAAATGTTCTAGAGACAGTAACAAAAATTATATAGGCCAAGGATGGAGAAATTGATAAATACGAGGCAGATTGTCAAATCGCTAATGATGAATTCAAGAGTCTGAAGGAGAAATTTAAGGGAAACATAACTTTGATTCAAGCTAAATATATCATTTGGAATGAAATCATTGAAGAAATGAGAGTAACTTGGGGATCTCCGACTATTGTATCAGAAGAGAAAAGCATTACCAGAGATTTTGAGGAGCAGTTTATGGCAGATAAGCAGAAGACTATTAACAGGGCCATATGGGCAAAGAAATTTATTGATTTCATTGTTTCTAAGACTGATCAAGAGTTAGAGGAAAATGAGATTAAAGATAGGATTTTATATGCTGTAGAGATTAACAAATTGATTGTTAAAAATACTTGCACGAAGACCATTGAGAAGAAGTTGATAGAGATTAAGGAAGCAGTAAACAAGTTTGATAATCTGTATGAAAAAAGAGCCATGGCAGGATTGCCATCATGCTGGGACCTTAAAGGTATTCTTTTATCATGGGATTCCTATGAACCACTATTGGTATTGGAAAAAATCAAGGTGGTTAACGCTCATGAGAAGATTCAGATTCTAAAAGGAACAACAGTTATTGATGCAAGGGCATTAGACACTAGCCAATAATGTAGGAAATTTTGTCCACATGTTGTGGCTAGGAGGGTTTAGAATCATTCGAATTGTAGTAGTAAGGTGTCAATACCTTAGCTGTCTGTTGCATTTAGGACAGTTAGAATTAGTAGAAGTCGAATAGCTTTAGTTCAGTCCATCTGTCATGTTTCAGTTAATTCGAATAATTTGTAGTTAGGTTTTTGATTTACCAAAAACGGCCCTCATCGAGGAACCAAAGAGGCACATAATGATGTATATAAATTGTATTCCCCGACTGCAATGGGGGGAGGAGATTTTCGCAGTGATTTGTGTGTTAAGCTTTTGCTGTAGTTGAATAAAAGCCAATATTGTATTGACTATCTGTGTGTGATTGAATGAGTCTCTGTGTAAAATTGTTTGGCTCCGAGCACATTGAATCTTCAGTCCCATGTTTAGTTCAATGAGGAGAATTGCTGTGTAAATCTCCACGAATCCCTGTCTACGGTTGATTGTGGATTCCCTGGAGTTGTCGCATTTCATTTCGTGAATCGGTTGAGAATGATACATTAACCAGCGTCGCAGACGTTGTAGAATTCCAGTGCTTGAATGAGTGCACCAGTAGGATGGTTACCAAAGAACTGTGGATTCCGGTCATAGTAGAACCTCACTTATGAAAGAAATAGACTTGGTTTGTTGTGAAGTGAAACCCTGTACCGAGGTTAGACCTTGAGTCTGTGAACTGAGAGAGTAGAAGGATAGCGTAACCCCGGCGTAACCTGTGGTCACGTACTGTTCAAAAGCGGGAAGTTGTATTGATCGCACCGCCTTTGTGAGATAAGTGGTATTTTCCGATTGGTAGCAATGCCATTAGCCGCCTGACACGTAGCATAAGGTGGGACCCCAAAAACCGCCTTTTCACGTGCCATCGCACATTAAAGTTCGACTGAGGAGGCAGTGCGATATCGACGAACGCCGTCGATCTGGAGGAAGGCTCATAGAACGATAATCGCGTTCGAAAGTAGCACGAAGTATAATCTAAGGTATGAACGTTTAAAAGTGTGAACCGTCGATTATATGTGTGGGCTCGAAATATATTAAAGTGTTTCTTTGCAAAGATTGTTGGGTTATATTTATAAGTCGAAGGGATAAGGTTGTAAGGTATAAGGTGGTGGACATAGGACTGTTGCAGAGTTATAATGTGGGGGAATTAAAGTCCAGAAATATATTTAAATTGTTGAAGTCTAACCATGAGAAAGGAGATAATGGACAGGAGTTAGAATCCAGCTCTCCTTGGGGTCCGATTCGACTTTGTTGCTGTCAGTTATTAACTTTCTTCAGAGGCATTTTCAGCTATTATGGTAGGTGAAGACCTTATTTATAGAGGTACCAACATTCAACAGGATCACTGCTTTTAGGTTGGAGTACCACAGGATGATTAAATCACCTAAATCAAACATTGAAGTTTGGAGGAAATGCATAGCCTGGATGACTTTTCTACCTATTGATCCCTCAACTTCAAAGAAAGACAAGTTAGCCAATCATGAGAATACAGCAGTAGCAGGACCAATTCATATTCAGAAAATAGATTAGGATTTATGTTTTATTTAATCTCTATTAAGAGATTTTAATTGTAATAAGAAATTTCGATGATATGTAATAGGTAGTTTAAGAAGTTTCAAGTAGTTTGAGCAGTTAGGAGTAGTTTTAGTAGTTACAAACTGCTTTACATTGTATTTAAAGAGAAAGAGAAGAGAGGAAAAGGTTCCGAGTTTTGGACCTTTGGACTACTGCAAATTTTGTACTCAAATTTATAATGATTAATGAATGAAGATCAAGATTATTGCATCTGTTGTTATTGATATGTTTCCCAGTTTCCATTCTGTATTTTCCTTCTATGAATAAAATGAAGTAATGAAGCTACAAGTCTCTTTTTACATATGTGAATAAGAGTTAAATATCCTTAATGAGCGCTCCTTCATTTTAACTATTCTAATTTCTTAAAATTATTTTGAAGTTTAAAGTGATTGATATTGTTTATCAACATATCATTTTGGGCTTCCTTCCTTCATGTTCTTCTTATCACTCCAAGTAATATCAACAGATAATGGCATTGTGAAACATTTATTGCATCAGATTCTTGAGGGTTTAATGATAAATTTCTAAAGGTGATTACATAAATACTATTTGATATAATATTTCTATGACATATATATATAAATTTCTTGAGCACTGATTCCTTACCACAATCAAGGGATTGTTTCTTAAGATACAACAGACACTAATCCTTCTTTGCTTCTTTATTGGATGATTGATTCAAAGATGCTCCATTGCATCAATCTGCACCATACCTCACCAGTTATTATATATCACACTTCTTTATCAATTCTGCGACAAAGATTGCACAAAAACTTTTTCACTACACAAAGATTTCAACACCATACTGTTCCAAGACAACATCACTTCTTCACCACAACTCACCAATTCAACATTGTCTATTCAGTAACAATACTCTTGCACCATTCTGCACTAATTAAGCAACAAATCAAAGTATCATCACCAAAAAGGTCTAATCCACTTCAATTCCACAGATTATCCCTTCACAGGTTCGACAACAAGGTGAAGATACAGGTTCAAAGAAAATTGACCATGGTCCGATGTACCCTTACTACAACAACACAGATCCGAAGAGATGAATCACCCTCACTGCAATAACACAAGTCTGAAGAGATTAACCACAGTTAAACACAATAGCACCGAGACAAGATAGCTCTGTACTAGTCTGAGCCCTAGTCATATATTAGCAAATTCTGGAAAAAAGGGGCCAAAGACATAGTTTGAAATCCCTGTGACAGAAGCACCGAGCTGCACCAAGTATAGTATTTTTTCTATGCTTCTGTTCTTAAGTTCATGAGATATGAACTAAGTTTTTTTCTTGTCCTTGTCTTCACTGAGTTTAGAAGTATACACCAAGGATTTTTCTCTTACCCAGGTTTGAGAGTATTACAGTAGGTCCGAGCCTGTAGATGCCCATGGTGGTATCGAGCTCCTAACTCTTGGTTGTACAACTCCACCGTGACACAATTATTTGTCTTATTTTTCTTGACTGTTCACAAGATGTGAACATATATTCCTATCTCTTTTTATCTGAGTTGTAATAGATATTGAAACTGAGCTGATGATGAGGAGTGAGGTCCGAGACCTTGTATTTATAGTGATTTTTCCACGGCTAAATGAAGGGACATGTCTTTCATGGGTAGGTTGACTTGAGAGGTTTTAGCACAGGCCGGCTCAGGTAACAAGTATGATATTCTATCTTAAAAATTCGAGTTCTCTTAAACTATTTGGAGTTAGGAGACAAGTGAGGGCTCATTAGAAAGATAAAATTATTCTCTAGAGGATGGTGAAGGTTTCATAGAGAAATTATGCCTCCAAGGTAGTGAAAAATAAATTTTAATGTGACTGGTCATTTATTGATGTAGAAATGGGGGTAGGACAGAATGCCTTCGAGTGATGGACTTCTCTATGGTTTAATTTATTCATTGTTTGACTTTTTGATCATGGGGTTATAATGTCATCAATTATATGAAGCATCATGTCATCATGTAGTCTTCCGTCATCCAGATGACCAAAGGACATCATCTAGTCCTTCAAAAAGTATGGTCATTCATCAAGGTACATGACTGACACTTCTTCATCATCATCATCCTATTTCCATATTGACATCAATGACAACCTAGATTAACAATCTCTCCCTTTGACATCAATGGAAAATGGGGTGCCAACGTACTCCCCCTATAATGCTGCTCCCCCTGTTACGTTGCTCGTTTGTTTGGTTTCTTTTTAATGTGATGCAAGAGCAATAACACCCATATTTTGGCGAAGATATTCAAACTATTCTTGCGAAAGAGGTTTTTTAAAGATATCTGCAATTTTCTCCTTTGTATTAACATATTCCAACTTGATATTATGTTCAACAACTTGTTCATAGAGAAAGTGGTATTTGATTGGAATATGTTTGGTCTTTGAGTGCATCACCATCACTGGAATCTTTGAAAGACTTATGGCATTAGTGTTGTCATAAAAAATAGTGATTGGTTGCTTAGTTTCTATGTTGACACCCTTCAAAGCTTCCTTAATCCATAGTATTCTGTACAACAATCAGCAACAACTATATATTTGGATTCAACTGCAGAAAGAGATATAGATTATTGATTTTTGCTGAGCCAAGATACAAGACAGTCTCCCATAAAGAATTCATTTCCACTGGTAATTTTTCGATCATCCACGCTTCAAGCCCAATCAACATTGGAGTAAGTTGTTACAGTAAGAGTTGAGCTCTTAGGATACCAAAGACCTAATCAACAGTTAATTTCAAATATCTAAGTATTATCTTCATAACTACTAGATGAGACTGTTTGGGACTTGATTGAAATCTTGCCACCTGTTATTGCCTAAATCTACCTCAGGCTAAAGGAAGGCAGAGTCTAGGGTAACATCAAACCACGCTTAATCTGGTAGCTAGCCCTACCAGATCGGGAGAGGGCTCTCTCCTGGTCAATCTCAGCAAAAATAATCAGTGAGGGTTGAGATGACTTGAAATAAAGGCTAATTTTAGGCTAGGTATATATGTATAAGAGTCTGATTTTATTTTGGGGGTTTTTGTTGGAATCAAAGGGAAAGGCAGATTTTGGGTCCGGGAAATGATCAATTTTGCAGAGGGCTAAGTGGGGCAAGAAAGGAAATTATTTTGATGCTTCGAAATTGAATGAAATGGATAGATCAGACCGGTGAGGAGTTGAAGAGGGAAAGAGGCATTCAAGAATCCTCTTCAAACAGTTGAAAACATGGAAAATTAAACAAAACTCAAGGCAGAGCACTGCAAATCTAATGAATTCCACCTTTATCACTTATTTGTTTAACTTAAGAAGAAAGGAGAAGGGAAATGATACACATGAAACTTCAGTAAACTTACAATCATAGAGAGAAACACACCATCAAAACATAGAGCCACATGGATCCCAAAGAGTGCTGCAAACCCTGGTCTATTCCTTTGCCAAAATGCAGAGATGAAATGTACAATGAAGTGCCAAGCAATCCCAAGTGTCCAACCTATGAAAATGACTGAAAAACTACAAGATATAGACAAGCATAACTCATCCCCAACCTCTAGGGGTCTAGCTCACAAGTTTAAGAGCTGTTCCAACAAAATCTAAACTGAGAACTAGAAAGTAGGCAGTGGAACAACTTGCCTCTATAAGATAGGAAATTGATTCATTCAGTTACAATTCACTTTTTGGTGAATGAATCTACTTACAAGAGTGAAAATTTGTCAAAATTACATCAAAAACCATGAAATTACATCAAGTTACATCAAGAGCTTCAAATTTGAAGATAAAAAATTCAAACTGGCCAAAACTAGGCAAAAATTTGAGCTGCTCAGTGAAAACTAGGCCAAAATTCCCAATGCACCGCGCCTGAAATCTCTATGCGTCACGCCACTTTCGAGCTGATTTTGAGGGCCTTCCTGGAGTCCAAATTGAGTGTACGATAGCTCGTTGGAATGCTCTGCCTGTCTACTTTCCAACGCAATTGGAATTTATGAATTTGGTTGCCATTTTCCCCTCCAAAAATGAGTTTTCCCAACACTGCTTCCTGTGTGTCCAAAAAGTGGCAGAAAGGTCATTTTTAGGGTGTTTTTGACCCTTTAAGCAACCAAAAACTTGTCAAAATCATTGGGTAATGGGTAGGAATGCATAAAATTTCATGAAAAATCTAGAAATGCAAAGTTTTCTTCAAGAGGAGCTGCCAATTATAAGCGCGCGCCAAGTGGCGCTACGCGTCGGGCGGAAAAATCTGTGTTAAGGCCAAAAAAATAAAAATTGACAAAATGTGTCCCAAATTTCTTGAAATTTGGGCTGAGTGTCCTCCATCATGCACTATGCTGGGCCAAGGAAGCTTCGGCCAAAATTTTGAGTCTATCATGCCTTTTGTGACACTTTAATTCCCTCTTTAACTTTGCCTTCTGATCCGATCGCGGGTCGAGTACTACCCAACCATCACGCGTACGGTACTAAGATATTTTAAAATGACTATGGCTTATACAGGTTTAAATGAGCATGTTAGTTCGCATACACATATTAACATGAATTAAACATAATCAGGAAGCACATAACACATAAGCGAAAGACTACCAAATTGGTAACGGAGTTCACCCCTCCAACTCACTGGGGTTACATCTCTGGACCTGCTTCAATTGGAAGGCAGATCCTTTATATTTCATCTTCAAATTAAGCTTTCATACATTCCAGTTCTATGGCTGAGCATTAGCCAAGCACTATGGCTTTCAAAGGCTAAGTTTCCTATCCTTTCTCCTCTCTTTTCAAAGGCTCACATCATGAGTTTATATAGTTTTTCCCCATAACTCCCCAATCCACAATAGTAGGATCTCAAGACATTTTAAGGAAAGACAAACTCCATGATTCTAGGACTTTAAAACTTACTCAAGCCAAAAATGGCAAACCCAACTTCAAGGATCTTAACCATGCCAAGAAAGCTCAACCTCTTAATGAGAAATAGCAAATTAGTTGTGAGGTCAATTCTCACATAAAACTATTTTCTCAAAATGAATAATAAGTGAATATTTTGGTAAGTCATTTTCCACTCACTTAGAACATTATCCACTTCATAATTTTTAAATGAAATAATGAATTAATTTACTCATTACTTTGTCACCCATCATAAAGTGTCTTCATGGTGCATAAGTAAACTTCTTTGTTGGTGGAGATCCTCCTGGATCAAACCTCCCAGAAAAGAAAACTTTTGGTCTCCAAAAGTATCAGCTTCAATCAACTCAACTGTATGCAAATGTCTCTGAAAGGCAAATTCCATCATGACTCCTTCACCTACTGTTCTTCGGAATCGGAAGATAATGCCAACACCTGCAACTGTTGCAACACAAATGCCTGAAAAAGGAACATCCCTCCAAGATCCCTTCACCTCAGTCCTTCAGAATCGGAATGAAAAAGTCCACATCTGCATAAAGCTGCAACCTGTAGCTGATCATACCTGTTTACAACACTTGCCAAGGGTTCATTGGTCAAGTTTACATGCCAAAATGGCTTTAGGAAAATTTCCTGATCCCATTTGCTTACAAAGATGCCAACAAGGCTTAATGCATAAATACGCCTCTCACTCTCACTCTCCCTTACATAAGAGTGGCTAAAAACAAGCCTTTTCCAATGCTTCATAAGCATATTTTACATCATCTCTTTCATCGTTGGCCACTTTGGCCTTTTACATGACATTCAACAATTTACATGCAAATTTTTTTAATGCCAACTATGGCCTCTTACATGGAAATTACCAAGTAATGTAATGTTCCAAATATGTGCACAAAGGGGAGAAAAATACCAATGGTTTAAAATCCCCTTTTACATAATGTATGCCCCATATCATCCAAATGAATTAATGTTGAAAAAACAAAAAGCAAATCCCCCATTACAAAAATGTGCATTATGAAATACTATGGGTTTAAAATAAAAGACTACTGATACCAAGGAGAAGAAGCGTCTTTGTCAACGGGGTGCGCCATATCATGATACCTTCTCCCATCAAGAAAATTGCACAAGGGTTTACACCATGGAATAGAGCAGCTGCTACTGCTAAAACCATGCCACCTTCAACGCATGGCAAGTACATGGTGCAGTCTACTGTATGTCATCCTACATTCTCAACATTTGTGCCATGATCCATACGCAGGTCCTCTGCTCAGCATTAAATGCTTCTTCTTCCACGCACGGGCTCAAACTCCACAAGTTCGTTGAGGTCATGATAGGTATCAACCTCCCATTTTATTCCACTGCACACAATTTCAAATAGCGACTACGACCAACTTCAAACCACTCACTGCTGATCCAGACAAGTCATCAGTGTTGTTTATACTACGCTTCTACGTGCAGGATGGGAAACCAAAAAAAAACCTTTGCCATTGTGCAATTCAGGTTCAACAATGTTCGGTGGGCAGAACATACAGTTCAACAATGATGTTTTTCTTCAATATCTGCGGGAAATCCTCAAAAAAAGGTTGTGTTTCTGCAATCCAGCGAATAATAAAACGCTTAAACATGTGAGTTCAGGCGTGACCCTTTTCCTCCTCCTAAAAGGGGCCACCTCCCCTGCTCTTGATAGCTTTACTGCTGAGCTGAATGAAGACGCATATTTGACTTGTTCGTTAATGAAGGTATGTAAATATGGTCTGCATGGATATTTTTTTTTTTCAAGAAATCAGAACAACTCAGAAAATTAGACCACAAGTCGTGCATGGACTTCTTGAATGAGACTGAAACAGCAGCCACCGGAGATGCGCCGCCAGGAGTTGAGGGGTTGTTTCCACAATCCCGATGCGAAGCCATACAACAAATGGTCGCCCAATATTCATTTCTCATATCCGCTGAGGACCTCTTCATGGATTCTCATTATGAGGACGATGCACTTAATCAACGCCGCCGCCGCCGAATCCGTGCAGGGTCGCGCTTGGAATGGCGCAGAACGCTTTGAGCGTCCACCACGTTGTCTGATCTGATTCGAACTTACATCCACCACCACTTTGTCAGATCTGATTCCCAGATCCAGTGAAGAGGGTTTAAATTGTCACAAATTTCACGAGGAATATCCACATGTCTCCACGGGTCGGATCCCACCTCCGGTAGCTATCCACGATCACCACGCAGTCACACAATCTCACGATCGATATCAGCAACCTCCACGTTGACAAAGAGCATCGCCCCTTCTTCGGTCAATTCCGTGCACAGATTCACCACATCGCCTCTGCGCCATCCAGGGAGCTGGTTACCAATGGCACCTGCATTCACTGACAAAACGCTGGAGGTATGCTAAAATCCAGGATTTCCAGCACGCAGATACTCCAATGTCAGCAATACTTCTGATGCATAGAACCTGGCCGCATTGTCGTGGAATATTTTCCTCGGCAGTCAAGTCACCTCTTGGGAAAGTGGAGCGCAAGAAGCCTCACCTTATTCTTGTTCAAACAAAAAAAATAGATACCAGATCTTCTCATAACATCTGACCGCGAAATTTTGTTTTGGAAAATAAAAGGAGACGGTTATTTCTCTCACCAGAAGTAGAAGAAGTAACTAAGGCTGCCAGTTGGTCACAAAAACCCTGGCGGAGATCTCGAACACATCTGCACACCGATCACGGGAAGAGATCCTACCAATCCTTCAACATTAATGGGCAGTTACAACGAAGCATCAACCTTTATGGTTTTATCGCCAATTCGTTATTGATGCACACACAGTTGGAATGCGATGTCACCATGTTGACACAAGTGGCAGAGATGCCCGAAAAGTGCAGCTAGATTCTCCAGTCCTTTCTGATTGTCGTCGCCTATTAGCATTCCATGATAACTCTTGAATAGAAGTTATCCAACCCAAGATCCACACAATGTGGCGATGCCTTCCATTTTATTGCAAACATAGATAAGCTGCATTGCAGACTCACTGGAAGATTTCTTCAATGATTAATCGGTGGTACGCGTGGGCGGCCTCTAGCCTTCCCACAGAAGAGAGCATTGTGAGGAATATTCAATTCATCTCTCAGTGATTGCACAGGAGACCTCACTCTCACGTATGTTTGCTGACCCAGGTAATTGCGTGCCCATATTTCTGACCTCAGGTTCCATACTCCCGCGTTATCAAAAGTTAAAAGAACAGCAGTCCATGATTGTGGATACACCTGGATTGTGTGGCGAGAAACTGCATCGAAGAGATTGTATACACTCCTACTTGCAGGTGTCCATGTACCAGCCTCAATTCCCACTACAAAGAAGGAATATCCATCCAAATGCCATGACTGAATAGTGTCTTCATTGTTCTGGAACACAATCTCAACAAAAGTACGGTATTCCACAGATAGCAGGGCAGTCTGCAAGTAGCCAGGAAAAGATATAGCGTTGGGAGTATCATGAATGCCTCCGAAGGTGTACACTCCACTAATGTTGAGGTAATCTGCAAGCTGTATGGGTGTGCTGGGACGCACGTAGGAGACACCATTCACTGCATAGCGTTGTGTGCCATTGATGATGGGGGTTGAGTTTGCCAGTATTATTGTTCGAGTAATGTTGACTTTCCCATAGTGGTAAGTTCCTTGTGGGTTGGGAAACCCATGTTTCAGGTACTAACAAAACTACTGATTACTTATTACTGTCATCAACAAAACTAGAAACATCATGCGTAACATGGGGCAGTGGTCCTTCAGGTTGCAATAACTTTTCGATCCGGAGGCCGTTTAACGTGATTCAAGCGTCGTCGGATTCCTCTTGTCGAGCTATTCGCGATGGTGCCATTATGTGTTGATTCCGAGTCAGATGAATTTTGAGTATTTTCTATCAAAAGACGGATGCCTGCCCCCATAAAAATCAAAATTTTGCAAAAGAGCAGAAATATAACTTGCAAAAACATCTTGAACTGCCTACCAAACCGGCACCAATCATTTCCTTCTTGTAAGCATGTTTTCTGAATGGTGAATGGAGCTTTCTTCACGAGCTCTTTTTCCATATGTTTGCTTGACTCTTGGCGAATTTCAGGGTGCAACTTCCAACACTTCTTCTCCCAATGGCCACTGATTTTGCAGAAATTGCAGAAATTAGTCCGTTTCCCATTCCACTGTGTCTTCATGATAGGAGGATTTAGAACGTTCTCATTCTTCTTGGTCTCCCTTCTTGTGGGCACATCTGTCTTCTTAACCCACTCTTTCTTTGTATGATGCTTAACTACACCATAGTTAGCAGATCTATGAAAGCAATCACTTCTCTTATGTGCAAAAGTAGAATCTGAATGATTGTCATACGTTCTTGGCTTGTCCTTAAATTGATGGGGACTAGGTGGCTTGATTCCTTTCTTGGAATCAGGTGAGGAAGAGATGGATTTTTTTTCAGCTACCTCTGAGCATTCTCCTTCTTCCCGTTGATAACCCAAACCTGCAAATGGTTGTCTTGGTACAACCTCCAATGGTTGGGTGATTCCTTGGCCATTTATGCCAAGTCCACCTCCGCTATACCCCATATTCGTGAGGATCTTCATGCCAACATTAGTTTCATATTGAGAGAGAACAGAACTTGAAGTGACATCACATACCTCGGTTTGACATGCAACCTCCGTCGTCTCAACCTTGTGCAATTTAGACAATATCTCCTCTTTAGCTCGTAGCATCTCTTGAAGCTCTTGCTTATCGAGCAATAATCTTCGCAATTCTGCATTTTCGGCTTGAAGGCTTTCGTTTATCTCTTGCAACTCTTGCAGTCTTTCAGCGTGCTTCGTTCCTTTGCCCATCCTGCAAAGCAGTCACCTGCTCCGATACCACTTGATCCGATCGCGGGTCGAGTAATACCCAACCATCACGCGTACGGTACTAAGATATTTTAAAACGACTATGGCTTATACAGGTTTAAATGAGCATGTTAGTTCGCATACACATATTAACATGAATTAAACATAATCAGGAAGCACATAACACATAAGCGAAAGACTACCAAATTGGTAACGGAGTTCACCCCTCCAACTCACTGGGGTTACATCTCCAGACCTGCTTCAATTGGAAGGCAGATCCTTTATATTTCATATTCAAATTAAGCTTTCATACATTCCAGTTCTATGGCTGAGCATTAGCCAATCACTATGGCTTTCAAAGGCTAAGTTTCCTATCCTTTCTCGTCTCTTTTCAAAGGCTCACATCATGAGTTTATATAGTTTTTCCCCATAACTCCCCAATCCACAATAGTAGGATCTCAAGACATTTTAAGGAAAGACAAACTCCATGATTCTAGGACTTTAAAACTTACTCAAGGCAAAAATGGCAAACCCAACTTCAAGGATCTTAACCATGCCAAGAAAGATCAACCTCTTAATGAGAAATAGAAAATTAGTTGTGAGGTCAATTCTCACATAAAACTATTTTCTCAAAATGAATAATAAGTGAATATTTTGGTGAGTTATTTTCCACTCACTTAGAACATTAACCACTTCATAATTTTTAAATGAAATAATGAATTAATTTACTCATTACTTTGTCACCCATCATAAAGTGTCTTCATGGTGCATAAGTAAACTTCTTTTTTGGTGGAGATCCTCCTGGATCACCTTCAGGATCTTGATTCGTGCCTTGCAAACGTGATTTCTCGCCCAATAATGATTCTTCATGTGCCTCAACATGTTCTTTTCCTTGTTGGCTTTCTCCAAAAGCTTATCTAGATGAATATTGACCCTCTCAAGCCAAGTCTCTCGATCAGCTTTGAATTTCTTGCTCAAATGTGGTCAATTTGATTTTCCTCCTCTTGGCAGCTTGCAGGTTTTGCCTTCATGTTTTTGAGCTCCATAGATGAGTGGGACTGATGAGGGGAGGATTTGATGCTAGCTATAGGATTTTAGGGAAGGAAAAGGTTTAGGGGATGAAATCTAAGGTTTTGGATGGAAATTAGTGTTTTGGGGATATTTGACTAGGGTTTGGGATAGTGGGATTAGGGATTTAGGGTTAGTTGATTAGGGATATGGGAAATGTGGAATGGGTAGATGAGAATGTAAAGAGAGGGAGAAAATGATTGAGGGAATGAAGGAGTGAGGGAGTGAGAAATGGCTAGGAGTGGAATTGGCAGTGAAACATGCAATTTTCAAACCCTATGCAACTGCTTTTGGCAAGAAATGTAAAGAGGTAGGGTTTTGATTTTTTCTCATTAAATCACCATAAGCACCAAGATAAATTCATTCATTGGTCATGGATGGATGTTAAATTATTTGGGAAATGAAGAATTTAGAAATTTGAGAGCTTTGGTGGAATATTTGAATGGATTTCAAGCTTTTTAGCCCAATGCATAGTGCCATCTCAATGCGTAGCGCTAGTTACAAAATTACACTGCAAACCACTGCCCAATGCGTAGCGCCATCTCAATGCGTAGCGCATTTTTGCAAGAGGCTTTTGGAGGCCTTCCCAGTGTCAAAATTGGGCGCGGGATAGCTCGTTGGAAATATTATTGAGTCTACTTTCCAACCCAACTAGAATTTTTTAATTTGGAGTTCATTTTCTTTGTCAAAAATCAAATCTCCCAAGACTGGTCAAAATGAGCATAATGAGGCTGCCTCAAGGAAGAGTGTTGTTGCAGTCAACTTTTGAAAGTCTTCCTCAGCTCCAAATTGAGCTCATGATAGCTAATTGGAAATATATTTGTGTCTAGTTATCATTTGAATCATCAAGAAAGTCATTTGGCCATCCAAGCTATGAGAAATCTTGATTTTCCCAAGGTCACTTCAGAGGTGCATCATTTCTCCTGAGGCAACTGTATTTTTGACATTTCTATAAAACCATGACACCTGTGTAAAAAGTGAAGGAGTTTTTTCTTCCTTGGCCTGTGTTGGACAAAAACCTCACTCAGTTTTCCCAAATTCATCTTTTCTTGCTCAAAAACAACATTGGAGTAAAACCTATCCCGATGTGTGGAACAAGGGATTTGTCGAAATGAAGCGAAATGAAGGGGATAAGGGGCTTCTAAATTCTTGAGAAAATTTTGGGAAGTAGGGAGGGATGTTAGGAAGTAGGGAAAAGTGGAATTTTAGAGATTGAGTGAGGGGAAGGGGTCCAAAAGGGAAAAACACAGGCCTAGCCTAGAAAATTGCCAAGTTGTAGCAAGAAACTAGGGTTTGTGCAAAAATGAGGAATTTGGGGGATCTCAGTGATGGGAAGTGTTTAATAAGGTACATTAAGGATAAGGGAAGGTGTATGAACATCAGGATACAATTTTTGCTGATGATTTGACCATCCAAGAGAAATTACCTTCAAAACCCTAGGAGAGGGAAATGAACCTTACCTAGGCACAACTGAAGCATGAACAAGGTGTAAAATGACCCTTTGGAATCTGGCATGATGATGAAAACCCTCTGAATGATGGTACACTCAGCTAAATGGTGACATGGACCGACATTTGGACAACTTTGAAAGGAGTGAAAACAAACCCTAGACCTAATACCTAGTGACCAAATTTTACTTGAAGACTCACTGAAATGACAAAATTTGACCTTGACACCTTAAAATCACTTTGTAAGAGCATGTTTGATCACTGGAGGAAGGCTGAAAATACTGACACTAACATTGGCTCTAATGGGGATGGTAGCTCCTTGGAGGTGCCAAGAACTACGGATCTTTGGAAAGCAGACAGTGCCTTCATCTATTGGGCAATGGAGTCAAAAACTCAAGCTGAAATGTATGACTGAAAACTGACGACTTGAAGACACAAACTGAATCTCACTCAACTAAAAAATAACTCGATACTTAAACACAACCCACAAACTGGAAATGATGCTCAAAGTAGAGCTTATTCATCAAAACCTACTCTAACAGTTTCATTCATCACCTGATCAAGTGAAATGAAACAACCAATGCAACCAGGTAAGTATTCCAGCTGCTGTTTGAATTCTCCGCAAGTGCTCGTTTATGAACAACAAGAGAGAACTACTGAAAGGCAACTCCCATGAAAACTTGTGAACAGATCCGTTGAATACTATGGATTCTCTATCCGCCTCCAAAAACACTGCATAAGGATCTTGAAGTTCATGCACACTGGGACTTAGCTCATCCAATGGATTACTTCTCTTCTCCTCATACCATGAATGCAAACTTTGTTTTGGGCTTTGTGACGAGACTCCTGCTAAAAATGACAAAGAGACTCGCTGCCGGATCAAGTTTATATCAGCACACGTTTCAAGCTTACATATAGTCAATGGAGAAGGACTTTGACTGCAAACATCATCCAACACATCAGCTATTGGATCGTGAAAAACTTGAAAAGACTGTTGCAACCCATTTTCTATTGTTTCTGATGAGATTACATGATTTTCTACAAGCTTCTCATTTGAAGATTTACTATGCAATTTACCCTTCAAAAACTGAAATGATTCAAAACAAAATGGTACGGAGTCATCTTGTATCATTTGATCATATGTGCCAGCTTCCAAGTCCTCATCTGCAACTTGACAATCAATGGCATTTGGGGGCTGCAAATCTGGATATGAGAAGTCTTGAACAAGGTTTTCATTGCCCTCAAGATGGTCCAGATCAAGACTTGTCGACAGTTGATTTCTGATTGCATGGAAGTTGTCTCTGATGAACTGAAACGAATCAAAACAAAAAGGCAAAGATCCTTCACTTACTTCAAAATTTGCTGCACTTTCCTCATCATTGTCATAGCTGATATGCATCGGTTGATCACTGTACTCAATCTGCTGAAAGTGAACTTCCTCCTTCCACAAACTAACTGTTGATTTGTCTCCAATATTAGCTTATGTTTGGAGAACATAATCATCATCATACTGATCAAACTGAGGCAAATCATCAGTATAAAACACATCATCAAGCATACATGTCAAATCAACAGATCTCTCTTCTCCAAGATGATCTACAAAACAATCATTATCAGATCTATGACAAATGGGATAAGAAACAAAATGTTTTGGATCAACAACTTGTTCTTCTTCAATCATCGAGCCATGGGCTTGAACATTATACTCATTCCTTGTGGTGATCTTTTGCATCATCTCTTCCACTGCACTTACCAACATGTCAAGCTTTACCTCTAGAGATGTCGATTCCTCCGGATCTATGTTTTTCATCTCTTCTTCCTTCAACTTTGCCCTTCGGATCAGCAAATGAGCCTCTACATCTACTGCACTGTTCTGCATCTCTTCAAGTGTTGCAAGATTCCTTTCTCTCAGCTGAAACTCCATTTCCGGATCAAAGGCACCCGAGTAGTGCAAGAGAGCAGATCCAGGAGGAGGCCTTATATCTACTGAAATCGAATAATAAACTTTGTTAAATCTGGAAAAAAGCTGTTGTACTGTCTCCCCTGGCTGTCTTTCAGCTGGTTATACTCTTCTATAATCAAGAAAGGGTTCTGTCTGACCACCCACCTGTCGAGGAAAACTTTGACGAAATATTGGAAATCTGAGATGCCCACATCATGCAGGGCTTTGAACCAATTCTTCACTTGGCCTTGAAAAGAAAGAGCAAAAATCCTAATACTGACATCCTCTTCATCAACTTCAAAAAGGTCAAGAAAAGACTCAAAATTCAGAACATGTCTCTCAGCAGTGATATTGTCGCGTTCACCATCAAATCTTGGTAGATATAGATCATGATTTTTAGGGAAAGCATGGGATATAGGAGGTAAAATCAGAGGCTTGTATCGATCTGGAATTTTACAAGGTATAGGGGTATGTACAAATGTTGCAGAATCAGTCTTGGTCTCTTGAGGTTCATCAGTTTGAAGATGGTCATCACAAGATTCGAAAGAAAGGTCTTGATCAAGCTCAAAAGCATGCAAATCTTTGGTATCCACAATCTTCAAAGGGAAGGAATCAAATGCAAGTCGAGGATCTTTTCTCAAATACAATATACTTTGCAAAGCCTTCTTGACATTCTCGGGAAAAGAGAAGAAATAATTTATGACAAAGAAAAAAATGTCTTGGATGAAATTCCAACTTGAATACTTGATATTTCCATATTGCCCTTTCATGTTTTTGCTGGTCAAGTTCATCCTCCAGTGGAGTCCTTGGATCTGATCTCGAAACTAATTTAGAATCGCCAGGTGAATGATTTCAGCCTTGCGGTGTCTGATCGTTGTCCACCATCAACAATTAGATCTGAACTTGATTAGATCTTACTGAGGAAACCAGATGTTCAGTTCATAAACTAGATCGGAGATTGATTGAAGCAGCATTCATCTAATTTCGCTAATGCAAAGCAAGAGCCTTTCGAAGGCTACCTGGCTAACTTCAGGCTCCGTCTGTAGTTTATAAAGCAAACAACACACTTTTCATCCCCAGTATGGTTGCCACTATGTTATTGCCTAAATCTACCTCAGGCTGAAGGAAGGCAGAGTCTAGGGTAACATCAAACCATGCTTAATCTAGTAGCTAGCCCTACCAAATTGGGAGAGGGCTCTCTCCTGGTAAATCTCAGCAAAAATAATCAGTGAGGCTTGAGATGACTTGAAATAAAGGCTAATTTTAGGCTAGGTATATATGTATAAGAGTCTAATTTGATTTTGGGTCCGGGAAATGATCAGTTTTGTAGAGGGTTGAATGGGGCAAGAAAGGAAATTGTTTTGATGCTTCAAAATTTAATGAAATGGATAGATCAGACCAGTGAGGAGTTGAAGAGGGCATGAGGCATTCAAGAATCCTCTTCAGACAGTTGAAAACATGGAAAATTAAACAAAACTCAAGGCAGAGCACTGCAAATCTAATGAATTCCACCTTTATCACTTATTTGTTTAACTTAAGAAGAAAGGAGAAGGGAAATGATACACATGAAACTTCAGTAAAATTACAATCACAGAGAGAAACACACCATCAAAACATAGAGCCACATGGATCCCAAAGAGTGCTGCAAACCCTGGTCTATTCCTTTGCCAAAATGCAGAGATGAAATGTACAATGAAGTGCCAAGCAATCCCAAGTGTCCAACCTATGAAAATGACTGAAAAGCTACAAGATATAGACAAGAATAACTCATCCCCAGCCTCTAGGGGTCGAGCTCACAAGTTTAGGCACTGTTCCAACAAAATCTAAATTGAGAACTAGAAAGTAGGTAGTGGAACAACTTGCCTCTATAAGATAGGAAACTGATTCATTCAGTTACAATTCACTTTTTGGTGAATGAATCTACTTACAAGAGTGAAAATTTGTCAAAATTACATCAAAAAACATGAAATTACATCAAGTTACATCAATAGCTTTAAATTTGAAGATAAAAAAGTCAAACTGGCCAAAACTAGGTGAAAATCTGAGCTGCTGAGTGAAAACTAGGCCAAAATTCCCAATGTGCCGCGCCTGAAATCTCTATGCGTCGCGCCACTTTGGAGCTGATTTTGAGGGCCTTCCTGGAGTCAAAATTGAGTGTAGGATAGCTTGTTGGAAATATCTGCCTGTCTACTTTTCAACCCAAGTGGAATTTCTGAATTTGGTTGCCATTTTCCCCTCCAAAAATGAGTTTTCCCAACACTGCTTCCTGTGTGTCCAAAAAGTGGCAGAAAAGTCATTTTTAGGGTGTTTTTGACCCTTTAGGCAACCCAAAACTTGTCAAAATCCTTAGGTAATGGGTAGGAATGCATAAATTTTCATGAAAAATCTAGAAATGCAAAGTTTTCTTCAAGAGGAGCTTCCAATTATAAGCGCGCGCCAAGTGGCGCTACGCGTCGGGCGGAAAAATCTGTGTTAAGGCCAAAAAAATAAAAATTGACAAAATGTGTCCCAAATTTCTTGAAATTTGGGCTGAGTGTCCTCCATCATGCACTATGCTGGGCCAAGGAAGCTTCGGCCAAAATTTTGAGTCTATCATGCCTTTTGTGAGGCTTTAATGCCCTCTTTAACTTTGCCTTCAGGATCTTGATTCGTGCCTTGCAAACGTGATTTCTTGCCCAATAATGATTCTTCATGTGCCTCAACATGTTATTTTCCTTGTTGGATTTCTCCAACAGCTTCTCAAGATGAATATTGACCCTCTTAAGCCAAGTCTCTCGATCAACTTTGAATTTCTTGCTCAAATGTGGTCAATTTGATTTTCCTCCTCTTGGCAGCTTGCTAGTTTTGCCTTCATGTTTTTGAGCGCCATGGATGAGTGGGACTGATGAGGGGAGGATTTGATGCTAGCTGTAGGATTTTAGGGAATGAAAGGGTTTAGGGGATGATATCTAGGGTTTTGGGATAGTGGGATTAGGGATTTAGGGTTAGTTGATTAGGGATATGGGAAATGTGGAATGGGTAGATGAGAATGTAACGAAAGGGAAAAATGAAGAAATAAAGGAGTGAGGGAGTGAGAGATAGATAGGAGTGGAATTGGTAGTAATAAATACAATTCATAAAACCTATGCAACTGCTTTTGGCAAGAAATGTAAAGAGGTAGGGTTTTTATTTTTTTTCATTAAATCACCATAAGCGCCAAGAGAAATTCATTCATTGGTCATGGAGGGATGTTAACTTATTTGGGAAATGAATAATTTAGAAATTTGAGAGATTTGGTGGAATATTTGAATGGATTTCATGCTTTTTAGCCCAATGCGCCGCGCCATCTCAATGCGTAGCGCCAGTTACAAAATTACACTGCAAATCACTACCCAATGCGTAGTGCCATCTCAATGCGTAGCGCCTTTTTTCAGGAGGCTTTTGGAGACCTTCCCGATGTCAAAATTGGGCACGGGATAGCTCGTTGGAAATATTATTGAGTATAATTTCCAACCCAACTGGAATTTTTCAATTTGGAGTTCATTTTCCTTGTCAAAAATCAAATCTCCGAAGACTGGTCAAAATGTGCAAAATGAGGCTGCCTCAAGGCAAAGTGCTGTTGCAGTCAACTTTTGAAGGTCTTCCTCAACTCCAAATTGAGCTCATGATAGCTCATTGGAAATATATTTTTGTATATCTATCATTTGAATCATCAAGAAAGTCATTTTTCCAACAAAGATAGGAGAAATCTTGATTTTCCCAAGGTTACTTCAGAGGTGCATCAATTCTCCTGAGGCAAATGTATTTTTGACATTTCTCTAAAATAATGACACCTGTGTAAAAAGCGAAGGTGGTTTTTATTCCTTGGAATATTTTGGACAAAAACCTCTCTTAGTTTTCCAAAATTCATCTTTTATTTCTCATAAATATCATTGGAGTAAAACCTATCCCGATGTGTGGAACAAGGGATTTGTCAAAATGAAGCAAAATGAAGGGGATAAGGGGCTTCTAAATTCTTGAGAAAATTTTGGGAAGTAGGGAGGGATGTTAGGAAGTAGGGGAAAGTTGAATTTCAGAGATTGAGTGAGGGGAAGGGGTAAAAAAGGGCAAAACACAGGCCTAGCCTAGAAAATTGCCAAGTTGTAGCAAGAAACTAGGGTTTGTGCGAAAATGAGGAATTTGAGGGATCTCAGTGATGGGAAGTGTTTAATAAGGTACATTAAGGATAGGGGAAGGTGTATGAACATCAGGATACAAGTTTTGCTGATGATTTGACCATCCAAGATAAATTACCTTAAAAACCCTAGGAGAGGGAAATGAACCTTACCAAGGCACAACGGAAGCATGAACAAGGTGTAAAATGACCCATTGGAATCTGGCATGATGATGACAACCCTATGAATGACCGTACACTCAGCTGAATGGTGACATGGACCGACATTTGGACAACTTTGACAGGAGTAAGAGAAAACCCTAGACCTAATACCTAGTGACCAAATTTTACTTGAAGACTCACTGAAATGACAAAATTTGACCTTGACACCTTAAAATCACTTTGTAAGAGCATGTTTGATCACTGGAGGAAGGCTCCAAAGACTGACACTAACACCACCATTCCAACTGCTTGCATAATGTCTGGCCTTATGGCAGTTAAGTATAAGAGAGCTCCCATAATTTAATTGTAAAGAGTTTCATCGATGAGAGGGAAATCACCATATTTGCTTAATTTACAATCCGTGGTCATTGGTGTGCTCATAGGGGCACAATATTCCATCCCATATCTCTTGAGAATGTCTTTAAGATATTTTTCTTGAGATATAAACATGCATGCAGTGGTTTGATATATTTGTAGCGCAATAAAGTAAGATAACTCACCAGTCATTGAAATTTCGAACCTTTTGGACATATTTAGAGCAAATTCACGGCTCATCCCATCATCATTTCTGGAAAAGATTGGATCATCAACTTATACAAGAGTGATCAAAAGTTTATCCTTGTCTATCTTCATGTAAATATTGCTTCCTGCCACTCCCTTTTGAAACCTTCTTGTTGCAGACAATGATCCAAATTTTCATACCATGCTCTAGGGGCTTGTTTTAACCCATACAAGGCCTTTTTCAACTTGCATACAAATTCATTCCCCTCAGCTATATTAAACCCTTCTGGTTTCTCCATATAGACTTCTTCCTTGAGGTCTCCATTCAGAAATTTTGATTTTGCATCCATTTGATAAACCTTGAATCCTTTCAAGCAAGTAAATGCCAAAAAAATTCTTATAGCTTCTAATCATGCTACTGGTGCAAAGGTTTCTTCAAAGTCAATTCCTTCAATTTGCGAGTATCCTTTGCAAACAAGCCTAGCTTTATTTCTGATAATTTGTCCATCCTCATTCATCTTGTTTTTGAATACCCATTTTGTTCCAATTATATTTTTATCTTCTGGACGAGGCACTAGCTCCCAAGTCTCATTCTTTTTGATTTGAGACATTTCTTCTTCCATGGCCTTTATCCAATGAGGATCTTTACTTTCTTGAGAAAAAATTTCAGGTTCTATTAATGATAAGAGAGAAACATCATCTTTTCTTGGAGTGTTTGTCATCCTTCTAGTTTGAATTCCTTCATCTACATTCCCAATAATATGTTCTTCTGGATGATGTTTTTGAAGGAATTTGATCTTAGAAGGAGTTTGTGAAGGTTCACTTTGAGGTTCTTCATTCTTTTCTTCTTTTTCAGGTTCTTCTTCACCTTCTTCAAAAAAGGGCTCAACTTCATGATCTTCAATTTATTTATTTATTTTTTTTATTTTTTTTATTTTTTTAATTTTAATTTTAATTTTAATTTATTTTATTTTATTTTATTTTTTATTTTTTTCTGGAAGGGCTTCATCGATCTTCACATCAATGCTTTCCACTATTTTTCATAGATGATTGCTGTCACATTTGTAAGCTTTGCTCCTAGTGGAATATCCAAGAAATATTCCTTCGTCAACCCGAGAATCAATGTTTCCTGGTGATTCATCATTGATATTTATGAAGCATTTGCTTCCAAAAATTCTGAAATGTTTTACTAAAGCATGTCTTCCTTTCCATACTTCATAAAGAGCATTTTCATTATTTGGTCTTGGGTTCGATTTAAGGTGTAAATTTCCATCCTAACTACTTCTCTCCAAAATTTTTGCTACAGGTTAGCTTCTAGTATCATTGTCCTTGCCATTTCTTGAATGGTTTGATTCCTTCTTTCAACTAATCCATTTTACTTGGGTGTCCTAGTAGTAGACAGTTCTCTTTCTATTCCATACACTTTACAGGATTCATCAAATTATTTTGAGGTGAATTCTCCTCCTTTATCCATTCTAAGACATTTTATCTTAGAATATTTCTAATTTTTGACGAGAGATTTAAGATTCTTAAAACATTCAAATGCTTCAGATTTATATTTTATGAAATATACCCACATCATTCTAGTATAGTCATAAACAAATAAAGAAAAATACCTTTCACCTTGAAGAGATGGAGTTCTAGTATAGTCATAAACAAATTTGCATGAATGATCTCCAAAGGTTTTGATGTTGAGAACTCCTTAGTTTTGTGGCTAGTTCTAGTTTTCTTTTCATGTTGGCATGGGCCACATACAACTTGATTTGGCTTGAACATCCTTGGAATGTCCCTTACTGCATTCATTTTCTTGATATTGATCAAGTTATCAAAACTTGTATGCCCCAATCACTTGTGCCATAACCAACTTTCATCTGTTTGACTCAAGTAACATTTATATCCTTGGATTTTTCTTAGAATGTAAACATTATCTGGTGTTCTTACTCCTTTTTCCACAAGTTATCCTGAGGATGAATATCTTATTTCAAAATTTTTAGTATTAAAGACAACATTATGTCCTTGGTCACAAATTTGGCTAGCACTTAAGAGATTGTGTTTGAGCCCTTCTACCAACAAAGTATTTTGAGCCTTTCCTTGTCCATTAACGAGGGTAGCAGTTCCTTTTCCAGTGATTTTAGCAGATCCGCTTCCAAAGGACACATTTCCATTCTTCTAGTTCTTGGGTATGTGTTATATTCTTTCCACGACTAGTCACGTGTGGGGGGGTGAAAGCACTCCTTGTACGTTGCGCCAGGAGCAGCAGGGGGGTCACAGGGGGGGTGACAACCCCCCTTGTTCGGGGTCCAGGGCAGCACCTCAGGATTTTTTTTTTGGACCCTATTTTTCGGTGGGCGAACCTGCCCATGGTTTTGTGCATGGGTTTGCACATGGTTTTGGGGCATGATGGTTTTCGGGAACTACGGTTATGTTCTAATACAGGGTTAATTGATTGGGGTTTATGTATACTTCAACATGTATATATATGTGTTGTAACACTAAAAGGAATATAATGAAAAATTAAGTTGGTCATCCTGATTTGGGATCCAGGGGAAAATCTTTGTGTATATCTGTTTTATTTTTTATGCTCTCGCTATTGTTTATTTTTTGTTTTTAAGATTCGTTTTCAGATAATTTCTGTACAGGGTTAAAACCTACACTAGTTCAATGAGACAAACTTATTTTGGTCACCTGTCATATGTCTTGAGCATCCACTATCCACGAACAAATGATTTTCATCAGTAGGAGCACATAGAGCTAGGCCGCATTTATCTGTATTGAGATTCACCCTTTTAGCTTCCTCTTTTTTGAGTGGGAAATTTTGTTCATTATGATTATAATTATTACATAATGAGCAAGTCAGATCAAACTTAGCCAAAGGATCAAAAAAATTGTAAGTTTTTATTTTTCCATTTTCCTTTTGGGACCACGTAGTTTGTTTGTTTGATCTTTCAATCTTGGTGCTTCATTCTTATGAGCCTTGCAATGCTTAGTTTGATGACCAAAGTTTTAACAATAGTAACAATATCCAAGAAAGATAGTTTGGTACCCGTTGTAATAGCCATAACATGAATTAATATTCTTCCTTGGAGTTGTTCTTCGTTCATTTCTTGGATTTGAGATGGGTCTTTGTTCTTGGTGAGATGACTTTTCTTCTTTTCGATGGCAAGAAAGTATGTCAGCATAAATCCTTGCATTATCGTTAGTACCTGATGATTCTCCTTTGAAACCAATCCCAGATTTTTCATATTGAGGTTTTGGAGAATTAAGAATGTTATCAAGTGCTTGAGAGCTTCGCCAACTCCTTTTGACTTGCTTCAACTCCTTCCTTAGTGATACTATTTCAGCTTCACGTTTTTCACAGATATCTTCCTTTTCTTTTAGCTTATTTTTCAAGAAGTCTTCCCTTCTTTTTGCTTCCTCCTTTTCTAATTTGAGAGAAATGATCTTCTTTCATAAATTCTCATTTTCTTCAATGGCACTTATTAGTAATTCATCCACATTTCCTTTTCCTTCTAGTTCTGAATCATCATCATTTGTGAATGCCTGAATAACACTTCTTTTCTTCCAACATAGTCATTTTCTTCATCTTATTCATCATCACCTCCTTTGTGATGAGGGATATTTCTAGTTGATTTCTTCTTGATGAATAAAAATTCATCTTCAACAGATTCATCTTGTTGGGAGAAGAAGTTCTTCTTATTAAACCCTTTCTTTTTGTACACCATCCTTATAGAATCCTCTTCATCATCACTATCATGTTTATGAGGACATTTTGCAGCGTAATGACCTATTCTTCCACATTTGAAACAAATGAGAGGGTACTTACCTTTTAGCTTGGATCCCTTCTTTAGTCTTCGTACAAATTGTGCTAATTCGGTTTCAACGTCGGAGTCATCACCACTGTTATTCCATCCGTTTCCTCTTTTTGTTTACTTTGAGGCTTTGAATGCTGCTTCTTTGGAATTTGGGATTCCTTTCCTCATCTCATAGGCAATGAAAATTCCATGACGTTCATCCATCTTGAGAGTATCTAGGTCCTTCATTTATTATTTTTCACTTACTTTGGAGTCAACTTTGTCACGAAGAGATCTCAGTATTTTTTGAACAACAATGCTTTCTTCAACATTTTCTCATAACCCTTTAAGAGAGTTGACCACTTCAGCAATTGAGAGAAATTATGATGCAAAATATTCTTCATCATCGATTTTTAGACTTTCAAATTGTCTTCTATGAGTTTGAAGCTTTTCCTTCTTAACTTTGGAGTCCCTATCATATAGGGCAACCAACTTATCCCATACTTCTTTGTCCGAGTCATAATTCATGACTTTTGTGAATTCAGAATCAGAGATTCCACTAGTATTGGAATTTAGAGCTTTGGCATTAGTAAAGTAGGATTTTCTTTCCTTTGGATCAGTTGGAATAGTGGAGGGAGATTTGTACCCATTCAAAAAAAATTCCATACTTCAGGTCCAAGGGACATTAAATAGTAGGACATCCTCTTCTTCCAAAAAACAAAGTTTGTTCCATCGAACATAGGCAGCTTCCCTGTCTCTTCTATGTTCTTCATTGTGTCTAAGAAGCTCATGGAAGCTATTGAGATTGAGAGGCATGCTAAGAGTCTCAACATGGATGATGGTTGGAAATTGAGTAAGCAAAAGACTCCATCTCTCTCTAGATGATTTCTCCCACTTGTGTTGAGTTCTCTAGGTGATTTCTGCTCCTCGTGTCAGATTTGGTTTTTTGGTTGCTGTCCTTGATTTTATTTTTTTCTTTAACCTTCTTCTTTAGTTATATTTTTCTTATTCTTGGTCCTTCCTTATTTTTATTTTTACTTAGTTATAATATATTTTATATTATCTCAGGTTTTATAATCTTAATATATAAATAAGGATTTTAAAACTTTTATGAAAATAAATCATAAATTAATTTTAAAAACCCTCTTTTATTTAAATATTTATTCTGTTTACCTTTATTACCCTATTATAATATTAATAATTTATATTAACATATTATAATATTAATAAAACAATATTAATAACTTTATTAACTTATTTATTAATAAAAACCATATATTATTCATTAACCTAATGTAATTAAATATTGTTAACTAACTAACTAATAATGGCTAGTTTTTAACAACTAATTTTCAATGGCTATCTCCGCGCAATGATACATCCTCACTATTTATTCATTAAGATTGATTATATTTTTTCACCTTTTCTGAGGATGAACCACATTAGATGGTTCGAAACGTCGACCAAATCATAACGATGTGATTAATCTGAAAGACATTTATCTAAATCCTTCTTCCAGCTGTTAGGCTGATAATGGGGAAGTTGGCTCTGATACCAATTGTTGGAAATGCTGAGAGGGGGGCGAATCAATATTTCTTTTCAATTTTTATTATAACCAGTTAAATTCTACACAAAAACAAAGAAATTAATAATTTATATAGAAAAAAGGATAATGATATTTTTACAAATGAATGAGTACAATTATTTCCAAACACTAACTTGGACTTAATGAGGCATTAGGGGAATTTTGAGGTCTAAAATGGGTCTCCTAAGGAAAATGTACAATCAAAATTTACTTTATGAGAACCAATCACATTTTAGGAGATGACATCATCCATAATGGTTGAGGTGGCATTGCTTGAGTTAAAAGTACTTACTTGTCACATTCTCAATGGTGGATAAAACCCCATGGTTAACCATGGTAGTGCTCTAAGTACTTTTAAAGTAAAAGTAAAGTACTCATAATAAATGCCATTTCACACTTTTTGAATAAAAATATATTATTGCCATTTCATATTTCTTGAAAGAAACAATGCATATCTCTATGCATTTATTATATTATATTATTTTTATATAGCATATTAATTACATGTTATTATACAATTTAAATAATATAAATTTTAATTAATGATATATAATATAATTAAGAATTTATAAATTTATATTTATATTTTATTTTAAGTTATTTAAGTACAAAGGACAAATGCATTAGTTGTTCAATGATAATGACTTTTTCTTGAAAAGCTCATTCTTATTTATAGTCACATCAATACAATTTTTTTATTAATTTCATTTTGTTACAACTTTTGAATTGAATCTAACTATGGTTACATTGATTGTGGTGCAAAAAGTGAATTGAAAATTCATAAATATGATTTTATTGGTTTAGCTATTATTTTATTATTTCCTTAGGAGGCCAATTTTAGACCTCAAAATTCCCCTAATGTTCCGACCTCTAGGGCTTCGACCCTATCTTCTCCAAGGCACCAACCTTGTTTTTAGGAGCTCCTACCAAAAGGACACCAATCCTTATTTGCTTCTTTATTGGATGATTGATACAAAGATGCTCCATTGCACCAGTTTGCACCACTGCTCCATTGCACCCGTCTGCACCATACTGCACCAACTATTCTGTATCACACTTCTTTATCAATTCTGCGCCAAATATTGCACCAAGACTTTTGCATTGCACAAATATTTCAACACTAGAATGTTCCAAGACAACATCACTTCTTCACCACAGCTCACCAATTTAGCATCATCTACTCAGTAACAATACTCTTGCACCATTCTGCACTAATTCAACAACAAGTCAAACTATCATCACCAAAAAGGTCTAAGCCACTTCAATTCCACAGATTATTCCTTCACAAGTCCGAAAACAAGGTGAAGATATAGGTCCGAGGAAAATTGACCATAGTCCGATGCAACCTTACTGCAAAAACACAGATCCAAAGAGATGAATCACCCTCACTACAACAACACAAGTATGAAGATATTAACCGCAGTTAAACACAATAGCACCGAGACAAGATATAAGTCTGAGGAAGGATAAATCTGTACTGGTGTGAGCCCTAGTCATAGATTAGCAAAGTCTGGAAAAAATTGGGCCAAAGACATAGTTTGAAATCCCTGAGACAAAAGCACCGAGCTACACCAAGTATAGTATTATTTCTATGCTTATGTTCTTGAGTTCATGAGATATGAACTAAGTTCTCTTATTGTCCTTGTCTTCATCGAGTTTAGAAGTATACACCAAGGATTCATCTCTTACGCAGGTCTAAGAGTATTACAGTAGGTCCGATCCTATAACTGTTTGTGGTGGTATCGAGCTTCTAACTCCTAGTTGTACAACTCCACCACAACACAGTTATTTGTCTTATTTTTCTTGACTTTTCAAAAGATGTGAACATATATCCCTATCTCTCTTTATCTGAGCTATAATAGATATTGAAGCCGAGTTGATGATGAGGAGTGAGGTCCAATTCCTTGTATTTATAATGATTTTTTCATGGCTAAATGAAGGGACATGTCTTTTTAAGGGTAGGTTGACTTGAGAGGTTTTAGCACAAGTCGACTCATGTAACAGGTATGATATTCTATCTTAAAAATTTGAGTTCTGTTAAACTATTTGGAGTTAGGAGACAAGTGAGGGCTCATTAGAAAGCTACAATTATTCTCTACAGGATGGTGAAGGTTTGATACAGAAATTTGTCCTCCAAGGTAGTGAAAAATAATTTTTAATGTGACTGGTAATTTATTGATGTATAAATGGAGGTAGGACAGAATGCCTTCGAGTGATGGGCTTCTCTATGGTTTAATTTCTTTATTGTTTTCATTCTTCATCATGGGGTTATAATGTCATCAATTATATGAAGCATCGTGTCATCATGTAGTCTTCCATCATCCAAATCACCAAAGGACATCCTCTAGTCCTTCAATAAGTGTGGTCATTCATTAAGGTACATGATTGAAACTTCATCATCATCATCATCCTATTTCAGTATTGACATCAATGACAACCTAGATTAACAATTTCAACAAATATCCACCTTTATCTCTTGCTCGATTCTCTTGCTTGGTAAGCGTTCCACTAAAATAGATACTATTTTCCATATCATGTTTTGTAGTAAGCCCTGTTAGCTCCAAAAGTCCACAATGTTTCCATATAATCTTGGTTGAACCCCATTAATCATGGTCAAATCGAGAATATCTAACTCCCTTGAGAAAGTGAAAAATTCAAGACATTTATTTTGTTGCTACCATTGAGTAGATCACTTTGGACATAATGCATGTCCAAGACACTTGAGAGGAAACCTACACCACATGTTTAACTAGCTTTGATTAGTTATATATTGAGAATGCTTTTAGCAAATGTAATTTTCCACGTGGCATGTCATCCTCTCATTAAGATTTGCAATCTAAGACCCTATTAACTTGTTTGGCTTTCGAGACCACTCTGCATTAACAAATGAAAACTTCCTTATGAAGCATGAAATGTCATTGATTGTGAGGCTACCATGTTTGAGAAACACATTAGGGATATTACACCAAAGCCAAGGCCAACTATAGACTCAGTAGACTCATAACCATGTGGTAGGACAAAGGTGAACCTGACGTCTACATTAGTGATCAAACCTACAAAATAAAGCTCCTCTAGAACTATGAGGCCTCATCTAAGCCCATCAAAGGTTGTTCAATCCTACCCAGGATGAAAGTTTTGGAAAATGTAACTAGGTTCGGTCTTCATTTAATGTAATTGAGTCATCTTGTAATATACTTGACTAAAGAATAAAGAAAATAAGTATTATTATTTTTATTGTGACTTATTAAATCATGGATTTCATGCTTGGGTCACCATGTTTTAGGTCAAATTCCCCATTGAGTACTTCTAGGATTTAGTCTGAGTTAATAGAGTCATTGTAAATTTAAAGAGATCCTTCTTGGGCTTTCGAATCATGTAAAAAGGTTTAAAACTGAGTAAAATATGAATTATGTGACCTCCACACCAAGTCAAACTAAAGGGAATCATGTTGGCCTAATAGACACCTATTGGACCTCACCTGGAGCCTGTAAAAGGAAGGAAACCAAATTCATTTGGAGTGCACTCTTTCACAAAAAGTTTGATATCTATTGTAGCTGGGAAAAGGACGAAGGATGTTTTCGGGAAGCCGAAAGAAGTGCGAGTTTGGGGATGTCAAAGGAGAAGAAGAAAAACAGAATTTTGGTGCCACTCTCTCTCTGTTTTGTGCCCTAGATTGGGAGGTCAAATTATTCCAAGTTTTGATGCCGCTGGAAGTCGTCTACTGTTAGAAGTTGTTCACTAGTCGAATTTGCTGGAAAAGGGTCGAAGATATGGGAGGCTGACTTGGTGTGGAGGGAAAGTCTGGTATATGTCTAGGGTGAAGAGTCTCAAAGAATACTATTGAAAGAAATAATTATCTTGACTAGGTTTTCCCCTCGAGGGGGGTTTTTCCTTGCCATAATGCCTACATATGGTGTGTATTGTTTTATGTGTTTTTGCTTTGGTAATTGCTTGAGGAATTAAAAGAAAGAAGATATAAAGAATTGCAATAACAAGAAACATCACAAGTAATTATCAAGAATAAGAAAATATTTCTGAATTTTTAATTTTCTAACATGGTATCCGAGCTTTGGTGAAAGAAAGAAGAAAAAAAAGGCAGTCTCCAACACCTAATCAAGTATCCATTTAAAGGATCATCTCAGGGTAGGAATCTACTACATTATAGGAAGATGTATAACAAAATCAAGGGAGAAAACAAACTTGAAGGATCCTCAAAATACATGTCCTAGAAGAAGAGAATTGACCTCATCCTTGAAAAGAATAAGGTATTGGACTTGGTCAAAAGAAGCCTACAAAGGATTCCAGTGATGGTGACAAAGTGAAATACATGGAACTAGTATTATTAGCCATGACTCTAATGGTACAAGGGATAAAGGACAACCTTGTCCCATTCATAGCCAACATCGACCATGCTCAGAAAATATATGAAGCCTTGTCAAAGTTATTCACTATTAAGAAAATTGGTCAAGTAGCTACTTTGAAGAATGAGCTAAGGACTACAAAGATGACTAAAGAAGACACAATGGCCTCCTTATTTGTGAAGATATCAAGAATCAAGGATAAATTTTTTGCCATTGATGAATGTTCTAGACAAAGAACTCGTGATCACTGCCCTATTATGATTTCCACCTACTTGGGGTGCATGGTGCATTTGTTGCAGGACTCAACAATTGGAAGGAATCTCCCACCTTTGAAGAAATATGGATTTCCTACAGTCAGGAAGAATTATGGATCTCATTAGGTGCCAATTATGAAGGAGTATCAAATACCTACATTGTTCAACATAAAGGAAAGAAATCAAAAGGACCAAGAAATAAAGTTGACATGTGTAAGGTAGAATGTTATCAATGCCATAAGAAATCACTATAGGAGTGACTGTCCCGAAAATCCGAGAAACAAGAAGAGAGAAAGAGATCAAGCCAACATTGTTGAAGAAGGAGACCCAAAGAAAGTCAAGTCCGAAGAATTTGACATTATGGACTTACACTACTAAGTCCTTTTCTTGTAGCCTTAGATATCTTACTTTTCTATTTTTGATATTTTATAATTTATATGTCTTTAACATATTTTTGGAAAAGAAATTTTATTGTTTTATAAGTTTTAGGTATCCCTCAAAGCTTTGGAGGGAGTGCTCAACAACTCCTCAAGATAAGTATCTCATTTATTTTTAGTTATTGGTTTCATGTACTTATTTAAGTTTTATTATATTAATGCTAATCACCTTTCTCCCTCTGTGCTCTTGATTAGGAAAACATCTTCTATAATATCAAGAAGTATGAAGGAGGGCCACTCAAGAGAAGGTTTGTCAAGAAACAAAGGTATGATTTAATACATTGACTTATTTATGATAAATGATAATTCATTTGACAATCTATTACTAACATTATTGTGTCTAGCTATAGTGAATCATATCGGTTCTTATTTTGGGTGATTCATCACTTCAGACATCTACCCACCCCACTCATATATGATTTTATAGAACCTTAGATAGGTTCTGGAAAAACCTAACTGAAGGGTATGCTAATGTGAATGTCTGAAACACTAAACTACTTAGGGTTATTGTGAAATGCTATTTGAAGTTTTTTTTATGACATGTTTGGGATTTTGGTATGATCATGAAAACCTAACTTGTTAGGGTTGAATGATAAGGTCTAAAATCCCGAAACTTTGAAGTTATGGTAATTTTGGATTTTCTATTAAAATCATAACTCTTTGGGGTTTGGAGGAATGTGTAAGCAAGACCCTTATAATGTCTCAAAAATGATTTTCTTGGTATGTGTGTTGAATGATAATGGTGAAGACCAAAATTGTTCCTTTTTGATACCATCCTTAAACTCCATTCTCTTCATTTTTTACCATAATAACTCGAATTAAGTGTCATTTTGCAAGGTTATTGGCCAAAATAGGTATTTAATCATATTTTATTCATAATTTCATTTTTATTTATTATTTGATTTAATATTTGCACAATCTACCGAATTGCATTAATTTTGCATCTAATAATTGATTCCACAACTTACTTGAAGAATCTATAGGTTTTGAAACACAAGTTGAGAAACGAAGCAGATGAACATGTAGTTAGTAGCTAGAAAACCCTTATCCACCTATTCCTATGGTCTAGCAAGTGATAAGGACGCTCGTATGAGTAGGTCAACGTGGAAGTCAACCCAGCGGAAAAGGAGCCCGAAGACAGATCAGTTGAGTGATAAAAGGATTGAAGCTGATAGTTTGCCTCATGATTTGCTTCTTCGATAACAAATCATGGAGAATAATTATCTTATTTAAATGATGTTATTTTAAAACTTTCGGTCGAGGAAGGTAGACTTAGAAATCTTCAAATTTTTTAACGAAGGAGGTTATAAAACCAACCTCTCAGCAAGATGATGTATAACTAGTTATTGTTTGAAATAATCTTTGCAATCATTTAATTAAAGCTCTTGATTCCACTATGTTGTGCATTTAGATGTGTGGTTACTCTCTATTGACCTCTATATACCTGCACTCACAGGAGGCCCACCTGGGAGCTATAAGATTTTTCTTTTATTTCTAGTTAAGTTTTATGTTTTATAGTTTAGTCATCACAACAAATATAACTTTGCAAGCCAAAGAATGTTTGTAGAATTTGTGATAGATTTTATAATAGAATTTGCTGCACAATTTCCTTCATAGATTTAATTTCATTGTGTGAATATTTTCATAAATTTAATCTAGTTGTGTGAATGATGAAGAAAATAATCAAAGGGATTTATTATGCACATGATTTTGATTGATGGATAGGAAGTAGAATCATTTGATTTTAAAATTTTCAATTAGAAGTACATTTTCTTTCAAGGTTTTATTTTCGTTAAGTGTGAAGTAGAAGTAGACTTTATTTATTTCTGCACTTTAAAATTAATTTACTTTTCTGCCAATTGTGAAGATTTATCAGGTGTGAAGTAGAAGTAGATTTTGTTTATTTCTGCACCTTAAGATTAGTTTAATTTTCTCTCAAGTGTGAAGATTTATTTTTTCCAAGTGTGACATTTATTTCTACACTTATTAGTTTTATATTTTTGTCAGTGTGAAACTTTGTTTTCCTCCAAGAGTGACAATATTTTTATGTTGAGTGATTTTTAGATAAAATTGTGCATAAAAACATCCTAATTCAATTTTAAAATTAATCACATGATAATGAATCCTAGCACAAATGGTGCACATATGCTTCATCATTTTACAAGTCCTGGTTGATAATTTATGAAGTAATTTAAGATCAATTAAATTACCAACATGTTGGTGCCATTGCCGAGGAAGTGTATATAGGATTCTTTTCATTTGAATAAAATTAAAAAAAAAATGACAAAAAAATATTTATGCTTAGGGAATGAGATTCTAGGGGTAGATCTATAAGTAGAGGTAGGAGTTCAATTCCAACATCACCACTCACCCCACCAAGGCCCTGTAGTCTCACACCATCCGCTGAAACTCGTATTCCATCATTTGCGAGTAGACATAGACTTCTTGAGGTACATAGATCCGAGATCCAACCTAGGGATTCACCAACTTCCTCTACTGAAGTTGTAGTAGAAGAATCTACATCCCCAAAAAAAGGAGTAATCTTTCTATCTTCAACTAGAGAAAAAGTTCTAGGACAAGAACTAGAAGTCCCTAACTAAGAGGAAGGGGTAACTTATTTTAACATCCCATTGGTAGAAGAACTAGAGGAGGAGCTAGAAAATTCAATTATAGAACCTTATATTAGCTTTGAAGAATCTACAATGTCAAGAGAAGGGGAAGGAGAGGTACACAATGTGAATGGTGAACTTGGGATTGGAGGAGGAAGAGGTAGATGAGGAGATAGGGGAGGAGGTGGAGGAAGAGGTATAAGAGGTGGTAGAGGAGAACCCAAACCTTTTGGATTTCCCATCTTAGATGAAGCTACCACAACCACAATGAAGAATATCTCACCCTCCATCCTCGATAATTTCCATGGAGTAAGGCATGAGGATCCTGAAATATTTCTTTTTGAGTTTGAAGTCTTATGTAGGTCCTATGATTACTTGCTTGATTCTCAAAAATTAAAAATGTTTCTAGCTACCCTTAAAGACAGAGCACTTAAATGGTTTATGGGATTAGGAACACATATCATAAGGACATGGGAATACATGAAGGATGTGTTCTTATAAAATACAAATATTATTGTATGTCTCATAACCTTAAAGATGACGTATTTAAAAGGATCCTAAAAGAGGATGAAAATCTTGAAGATTTGGTTGAAATATTTTCTTATAATATTAAAAGGGCTAAAATGCATCATTTAGATGATGAAAATTTTAAAAATATTTTGCTAAAATCCATTAGAGATGAGTGGGTAGATGTTCTCAATCTAATCGGCAGAGGAGATGTTTCACAATTATCATTTAGAGAAACCAGTGAAATTTGTACACATATTTCAAGACGTAAGGCTAGAACCGGGAAAAATCCAAGAGACCCTGTTATGTCTAGGATTATTAAATCTGAAAATGGAATAGTAAGTAGAGCAGAAATAGGCAATTTGCTTGACAATTTTAAAACATATATTTTAGGGAATCTTAGTGAGCAACTAGATACCCTTAAGATTCAAAACAAGCAAAAAATTGAAAATGTTGCATTATCAATTTTTTGTCCTAGATGCAGAAAGAAACATGCTCTAAGAGAATTCCCTCTTGATAGTGTCGAAATGTATTATTTGTGCATAAAACCATGACACAAAGCTATGCCCTTAAATCTTGGACTTAAGGCAGTCTTGCAAAACGAAGCTGAAATAAGCTAAGCCGAGTCACTTTGTTTTATTGGTAAAAGACCATGGAAACCACAACAACCAAATATAGTACAAGGTACTAATCCCCAATACCAATCATTTGTACAACCTCAGAACAATTGGAATGCCCCAATGCCTTGGCAAAGTTGGCGACCTCTAAATACATTATGGACAAAAGGTTGGAAGTACCCTACTAGGAATCCTTAGTGTAATCAGTTTCAACAACCATTTATTCAATATCAACCTCCATATTATCCTCCTCAATCAAATTCCTTTCCACAATCTCAAATGAAAACTTAGTCTTCTAATCAACCACTTCCAAATCCGAATAATAAAAACTCTCAACCTGTTTACAATATAGAAGGTCAAACTTTGCAAGCTTGCATGATAACTCCATTAGATATAAATAATGTCCAACTTATATCTAGTAGATTTTTGGAAAATAATTTACCATCTGTTGTTATTCATGAAGAGGATGAACTTCTTAAGAAAGAAACATATCTTAATCAAGAAGAAATTCCTTAGAAAGAAAGAACCCATGTACATTCTAATGATACTTCAATAAACTCAACTCCCATTGCAAAAAAACCTTCTATTTTTATTCAAAATCCACCTTTTCCTGAAAGACTAAAAATTTACAAAGGAATAGAGAAAAAAATGTGTTTCCTAAATATGACATGTTAGATGAATAGAAGAATGTTTGTAAAAAAATTCCTCTGTTACAAGATATAAAGGAAATATCAATATTTTCAAGGACAATCAGGGAGTTAAGCATTAGAAAACCAGGAAGAAAAAGAAAATAAGTTAAAAAAAATCTAGCTAGTCGAGAAAATTGTAGATATTATGATGGGGAAACCGGCAGTCTAGAAATATGTAGATCCAGACAGCCCCATTGTAAAAACACAGATTAATGGTATCTAGATTCCAAACACATTGATATATTTAGGAGAAACTATCAATATCATGAGTAAACAAACTATGGATCAATTAAAACTTTCCAATCTTCGATACACACCAACATTACTACAGTTAGCAGACATATTTTTTATCAAACCAGATGGTGTGTTAGAATATGTATATGTCTCCTTAGATTATTGGGAATATCCTGTTGATTTTATTATTTGAACTCTGAAGAATATTTTAGGAGGACACCCATTGATTCTAGGTAGACCATGGTTATCTATAGCTGATGTTTTCATAAGTTGTAGATCTGGTGATATGTTTATTTTTGATGGAAGCTCTACTAAGAAATTCACACTATACCCCCCTGCAAAAACAATAATAGAAGTAGAAAGTGAAGTTTGGATAGATGATGATAACGAAGAATTTGATATAAAACAAATATTTGCTACTTCACAAATAGATGAAGAAGATCAGATTTTAAATTTGACAAATAATAATGATTCTTCCTCATATTATGAACAAGACCAAGGTTTTCAAGAACAATGCAATGTTGAATTTTTATCATCTCATCAAATGGCTTTACATTCTATGGTAAAATTTTGCAATTTTTTAATAGAAATATTTCTGGGAAAAACTTTGAATATTAATAATAATCTGGAAGAATCTCAAAAGAAAGAATTGATAAAGATGTTACAAGAAAATTCCTTATTTATGCATGTGAATACACTGATATTAAAGGAATTGATCTTAACAATTTTATGTATCATATTTATATTGAAGAAAATTTCAGACCAATTTGACAACCTCAGAGGATGATGAATCCAAATCTAAGGGAAATCGTTAAAGAGGAGTTACAAAAATTGTTGAATGTGAATTTCATTTATCCAATATCAGATAGTCAGTGGGTCTTAGCATTAGTGATCGTTCCAAAAAAAAATGGAAAATTGTGAGTATGCATCAATTATAGGGAATTAAATAAAGCCACCTTGAAAGATAATTTGTCGCTTCCCTTTATAGATCAAGTCCTTGATGAATTGGCAGGGAAAAAATATTTTTCATTCTTGGATGGTTTTCGTGGATATAACCAAATCTAAGTAGCTCCAGAAGATCAAGACAAAACAAATTTCACCTGTCCATGGGGAACTTATGCTTACAGAGTACTTCCTTTTGGATTATGTAATGCACCTGCGACATTCCAAAAGGAAGTTCTAAGCATTTTTCTGATTTAATTCATGATTGTGTGGAAGTTTACAAGGATGATTTTACTGTCTATGAGAATTATTTTGAGGAAGTTCTCAGAAATTTGGAAAAAGTTCTTATTAAATGTAAATACAAAAACCTCTCATTAAGCCATGAAACATGTTTTATGATGTTCACCAAGGGAATTGTTTTAGGCCACCACATTTTAGGATATGGAATTAAATGTTAAGTTTTGTAGCATCAGAAAGTGAGCTAAGTCTTAAAATTTGTGAGGAGGCTTGGACACCAGCATTCTAAAGAACCCAGAAATCGTTCGTGGAAATTCCATTCAGTTTATGTTTTATTAAAATAATTAATTATTTTAATGAGGACCCTAAGTCTAAACTTAGGGAAATTAATAATTAATGGGTATTGATAAAACATAGTGTGAATCTTCTAGAGAACGAATATCAAGTCAAGATTTAATCTTAGCCATTGATTAGACTTCTAATATGGGTCGTTGATTTGTCAATGAAAGATTATAAAATAATACTTGAGGGCCATTTGAAAAGTAAAAAGGGCTGGGCATACACTCAGTAACCCAAAGGAAGTCAATTTTGAAGGAATATAATTCGATTTCAGAGGGAGAATTGTAGGGCAGAGGAAGTAGAGGGCATCAATAGTGTCAGGGCTTGAGGTAAGAAGGACACAGAGGGTCAGAGAGGGAAACACAAATAAGCAGCGCAAAGAGCTCAAGTGGGGTGACACAATCTCACACAGGCTCAATGCAGAGAGACAAGTAGAGGTGACATAGAGAGGGGCAGTGAGTCCTCTGAGTGTTGGGAATTCTCCAGAGGGTTGATGTGAATTTATCTCAAGTGTTTTCTCATGAAGTTTCTCAGTTAGTCTGCCAGTCTTTCCTTTTAAAGAATTTACTGTTGAAGATTAATATATAAACCCTCATTCGCTGCATCGGTTTTCCCACATTGGGTTTTTCCAAGGACAATTGTGCAAAAATAATTGTGTCATTGTGATTAATTCTTGTGCTTGCATTTTAATGTTCTGTTCTCTACATATACTTTAGTGATTGCTACAATAGTGTTTATTTCAAAATTTACTAGAAGAATTCTATAAATAACTAATTGTGAAAATAAGTAGGAGAAATAAATCTATCACTGTTGTAGAATTTCAGGATTGGAATTTTCACATTAAAGTGGATGCATCCAAGGTAGGAGTTATTTCCAAATTCTCAGTTCCTACTTTTCAAAGAGATGTTAGAAGTTTTCTTAGTTTTACTAGTTATTACAGAAGATTTATAAACAAATTCACTAAGATATCTTCTCCAATTTTCAAATTACTTACAAAATATTGTGAATTAATTTGGAATTCTAATTGCCAAAAATATTTTGAAATATTGAAAGAAAATATTTCTGAAGCACCCATTTTAAGAGGACCAAATTGGAATCTCCCTTTTCATATTTCAACTGGTGCTTCAAACACAACCTTAGGAGTTGTATTTGGACAGAAAAATTTGACTCCTTATGCCATTTATTACAAAAGTAAAAATTTGATTCCTGCAGAGATAAATTATATTGTAACAGAAAAGGAATTTTTAGCTGTTGTACATGCCACTAATAAGTTTCGACATTATATCAATGGTTATGTTTTATTCACACAAATCACTCCGTAATTAGATATTTAATCAATAAATCAATCACTAATGACAGAGTTACAAGATGTTTATTGTTATTACAATAATTTAATATTACTATTTTGGATAGGACTGGAAAGGAGAATAAAGTTGTTGATTTTATATCTAGTATCCAAAATGATAATAAGGATGTTCTTGTAAAAGATAATTTTCCAGAAAAATATCTTTTTGCAGTATCTATTAAATCTCTTTGGTTTGCAGATATTGCTAACTATTTAGCCATAGGGAAGTTACCTTCATATTTGTCTCCTCGAGAAAAAAAAGGAAAGTTATTCAAACTAGTGCATCTTATTTATGGATAAATGGATAATTCTATGAAACATGACCTGATTTAACCATTTGAAGATGTGTTAGAGAGGATGAAGTACCAAAAATATTAAAGGCTTGTCATGATGAACCATGTGGAGGAATTTTTGCTGATAAAAATATTTCTTATAAAATCCTTCTCTTAGGATATTATTGGCCTTCTATTTTTAGAGATGCCAAGAATTTTTTAAGAGATGTGATAGTTTTTAGAGAATGGGAAATTTTGTTCCTTCAGATGAGATGCCTCTACAACCTCAAGTACTTATTGAACCTTTTGAAAAGTGGGTTTTGGATTTGTTTTCTAATTAATCCACCATCAAGAAAAAAAAATACATTATTGTCTATATAGATTATGTCATGAAATGGGTAGAAGCTAAATCACTTCCTTTTGCTACTAAAAATGTTGTAGTTTCATTTCTTTTTGAGGATTTCTTCACTCGAATTGGTGTGCTAAGGGAAATTGTGACAGATCAAGGTACACAATTTACATCCAAGTTGGTGTAGAAGATAATGGAGGAATACAAAATCAAACATCAAAAATTCAGTCCATATCACCCCCAAGAAAATGGACAAGTTGAAGAGTCTAATAAAGTACTTGAATAAATTCTTACCAAAACTGTGCATCTACATAGAAAGGATTGGGCAGATTAGCTTCCAGAAGCTTTATGAGCATATCTTACTACATGGAGAAACACAACATGACATACTCCTTATGAACTTGTTTATGGGAAGCTAGTTCTATTTCCTATTGAGTTCCAAATAAAGACCTTCAAACTAACATTCAAATTGGGTCTTGATATATCAGAAGCCCCAAAACAAAGAATGGAGAAATTGAATTAACTTGATGAGATACTACAAGATGTTATTCATAGAACCAACATAGCTCAACATCAAAGGTCCAAATGACATGATAAATTTATCAAAGACAAGAAGTTCCAACCGGGTGACTGGGCATTATTTTTTGATTCTAAATTTAATGAATTTCAAGGAAAATTTCAAACTCATTGGCTTGGTCCTTATGAGATTGAAACTGTCATTGGAAATGGAGCAACCAAAGTTAAAACCGTTGATGAAGAAAAAGTAACTTTCCTTGTAAATGGTCATATATTACAAATATATCATAAACCATTGAAAAATGAAGATTTCATTAAAAATATACAAGATAATCTTGATTTGAAGTTGGTCAAGGATTCTTATTCCTCTCTAACTTAGATTGTAAACTGATTTATATTTATATTTATATTTTATTTCTCTCTTTTTCTTTTCCTTTTTCTTATATATATATATAATAAAAATAAATTGTATAAACATGAAAACCCACATTGTTGGCACGTTTATATAGAAAATCTAAGTTGAAAACCAAGAATTTTTGGCAGCCTATATTTTCTTTAAGTTCCCTATTCTTGTCTCATTTCTTTTATTCCTCTTTTATTTTGCAAAAATAAAACAACTACAGAATTGTCAATAATCTGCAGCTCTCATGAAATTCCGCAGTTGACTTGACAAATTACATCCAAATAAATCTTAATAGAGATTGTAGCCAGAGAAACCTGAGCAACCTACAAAAGAACAAATTAGTAAGGAAGAATGAAAGGTATGTAAATATTAGTCAAATATTAAAAACATTGAGTTATGATAAATAGATGATTATTTTAAAAACTAATAAACATTGCCTCTGCCATATCACATAATAATTACCCTTGTCATGACATGACATTGGTTTTCATAATTCAATCTACAAAATATTTGATAGTCATGTCTTATCACAAGGTATGAAATAGTCATTAAAACTTTGCCATCATTCGAATTTACTCCACTTCCTCCATATATCATTCCATTTCTTTCGCATTCCAACTCATTTTATTCACATCATATCCCATTTCCTTCGACTCTATTTCGTTCTTCTTTACCGAAAACATTTCAACCGCTACCCAAATCTTGTCCAAAATCATGTCAAAAGGGAAATTAAGGACTGAGAATTCCTCAACATGGGAGTTATTTTGCGTTCTAAGTCGAATAGGACCAAAAATTCTTGAAGCCTATCCATAAGTGAAGCAACAATTGCAGCAGACACAATGGTTACAGTTCTTAAAGAAGTTTGAAGGGTACGTAAAGGAGGTCACTAAATCGTTTGCTCAGGCCTATGATGGGATAGAAGCAAAAATTGGGGATACCAAGTTGGTCTTGACAGATTCATTCATGGCGGAAGCCACAAGATTATCGAGAAATGGGGAAAGTTGGTTTAAAAACCAGAAATCAAAGAAAAAGAGTGGGAGGTCTTCCTTAAAAACCTAGTTATGGACATCTATGTTTTCAAGAGAGAATTCTAGTAACAATTCTAAAAATTAAATGGAGAAATTTGTTGTTGATCATTCAGAAGTTTATAAGCTGTGAGGTAGATTTGGGAATATTTTATTTTATCATGCTTGATTGTTGAGGCATTTTACTAGTGGCAACGAAATAAATTTACCATATTTCTTGCTATGTAGTTTAATAAAAATGGCTGCTAATATCCAAAGGAAAATACAATTTATTGATAATGGTATGTATCATTATGGGTTAGTAAAGGTTTTGATTTAAGCTCATTTGAGGAGTAAAGGGGATAATTAGGAGAATTTTCTAGTTCGAAGCCATTTTAAAGAAGTAGAACAAGGTGAATCCAGTTCTAAAATAAGAAAGAGACTGCGGAAATTTCCCTCAAATCATAAGCTTCAAAAATAATATTTACCTGCACATGAAATTCAAGAAGATGGGAAAACACAGAAGGATTCTAATGATGAAACCCCTCTTGCAAATGTTTTAGAAAATCTTAAATTGTTAAAAAGAAGAAATCCATTAGTACATATGAAGGCTCATCAACAAAAGGAACATAACAAGAAAAAGCGTGCTTCCAATAATGAAAAGTCACTAGTAAGTAGAAGTGCACAACTTATGAAACCAATCAGTGAATAGCCTGAACAGTCTCCAGGTTTTATTGATTTGGAAGAAGAAGAAGAACGAAGAGTACCATCACTAATTCAAAGTCCAACTAGGAAGACTCCATAAGTCGACCCTATCCAACAAGAAATCTATGATTATATAGAGTCCCTTGAACAAAAACCCAAAGGGAAAACTATTGATTCATCAACAAATCAGGAAGAAATTCTAAATGAAGAAATTCATTTCAGTCCTCTAGAAGAACCTAGAATTGAATATGCTCTTAAACAAGAAATTTATGAACTAGAAGGGTTAAATAAATATATGAAGCAGGAACATGAAGCAATGAAAGTAAAAAATGACATTCAAAAGACTCAAAATGATAATTTTCTCTTACATCTTTGCCACTGGTACAAGAAAAAGAAGAAGTTAAAATCTAAAAATAAATTTCTCAAGAGCAAGGTCAGAAGTTTACAATGCAAGATTTTAATGAAGAAACCAAGGATGACAACCAGTACCAGAAACACAAGGAGTACTAATTTATATTTTCTTTCTCAAGCCTCAGAGATAGCTTAATGACAAAGTGGATTACAAAATTTTGAAATTTTGTGCATGAGGACATGTAATATCTTCCATATGGGGGAATGTTGAAGACCAAAATTGTTCCTTTTTGACACCATCCTTAAACTCCATTCTCTTCCTTTTCTACCATAATAACTCAAATTAAGTGTCAGTTTGCAAGGTTATTGGAAAAACATGTATTTAATCATCTTTTATTCATAATTTAATTGTTCTTTATTAGTTGATTTAATATTTACACAAGCTATCGAATTGCATCAATTCTGCAGCTTACTTGAAGAATCTATAGGTTTTGAAACACCAGTTGAGGAAAGAAGCACATGATTAGTTAGCTGGAAGCTAGAAAAATTTTATCCACATATTCCTCTAGTTTATAAAGTGATAAGGACGCCCGTATGATTAGGTAAATGTGGAAGTCAACCCAGCGAAAAAGGAGCCCGAAGACAGATCAGGCGACCAAGAAAATGATTGAAGATGATATTTTGCTTCCTGATTTTCTTCTTCGATAGAAAATCATGGAGAATAGTTATATTATTTAAATGATGTTATTTTAAGACATTTTTTCGAGGAATATGTGCTTAGAAATATCCAAACAATTTAACGAAGGAGGTTATAAAATCTGCCTCTCGACACGATGATGTATAACTGGTTATTGTTTGAAATACTCTTTGAAATCATTTAATTAAAGCTCTTGATTCCACTATGTTATGCATTTAGATGTGTGGTTAATATTTTTTGACCTATGTATACCTGCTCTAACAGGAGGGCCCCTTAGGAGCTGTAAGGTTTTGCTTTTATTTCTAGTTAAGTTTTTTGTTTTATAGTTTAGTCACCATGTTTGTAGAATTTGTTATAGATTTTATAATAGAATTTTCTGCACAATTTCCTTCATAGATTTAATTTCATTGTGTGAAGACTTTCATATATTTAATCTTGTTGTGTGAATGATGAAGTAATTATCAAATGGATTTATTATGCACATGATTTTGATTGATGGACAGGAAGTAGAATCATTTGATTTAAAATTTGCAATTAGAAGTAAAATTTATTTCAAGGTTTTATTTTCGTTAAGTGTGCAGTAGAAGTAGACTTTGTTTATTTATGCACTTTAAGATTAGTTTACTTTTTTTTGTTAAGTGTCAAGATTTATCAAGTGTGAAGTAGAAGTAGATTTTTATTTTTATTTTTATTTCCACACTTTAGGATTAGTATACTTTTCTGTCAAGTGTGAATATTTAATTTTTCCAAGTGTGACATTTATTTCTGCACTTAGAATTAGTTTTATATTTTTGTTAGTGTGAAACTTTTCTTTCCTGCAAGAGTGAAAATATTTTTACTTTGACTGTTTCTTAGATTAAAAAATTTGCATAAAACATCCTAATTCAAATTTAAAATTACTCACATGATAAGGAATCCTAGAAAAAATGGTGCACATATACTTCATCAGTTTAGATGTCTTGGTCAATAATTTATGAAGTAATTTAAGATCAATTGAATTACCAACAAGAAGGTTTCTCAAGAAAAAAAGGTATGCTTTAATACATTGACTTCTTTATGGTAAATATTCATTAATTTGACAATATATTACTAATGTTATTGTTTCTAGCTCTAGTGAATCATATTGATTCTTATTTTGGGTGATTCATCACTTGATAAATCTACCCACCCCACTCATATTTGATTTTGTAGAATGCTAGACAGGTTTTGGTAAACCCTAACCGAAGGGTATGCTAATGTGAATGTCTAAAACCATAAATTGCTTAAGGTTATTGTGAAATGCTATTTCAATTTTTTGTTGATGATGTCATGTTTGGTATTTCGGTATGATCATGAAAACCTAACTTGTTAGGGTTGAATGATAAGGATATAAAATCCCGAACCTTTGAAGTTCTAGTAATTTTGGGTTTTATATTGAAATCCTAACTCTTTATGGTTTGTTGGAATGTGTAAGCAAGACCCTTATAATGTCTCAAAAATTATTTTCTTGGTATGTGTGTGTTTGCCTAATCAAACCCTAAGTCTAATCAAATTTGTTATTGATATGTTGTGAAGTTGGGTTTTTATTTGATAAGAAATTCCTTTGTTTAATGATGAAACCCTAGGTATATGAAGATATTTCCTTTCTGGTTGAAGCACTAGCTTGGTCTAGATCAGTGTATGTCTAAATGTATTTGTAATGTTCCAAATCTGAAACTCTGCAATGAATAAGCTTTATAAATATCCTGTTATGATGAATACAATTAAAATGTACATAAGAAACACATAGAAATCATTTTTAGCTACAGAAACAACTGGTATTTCGTTTCATGATCTAGAAAGTGGGGAAAAAGGGTGTTTTAGGCCTTAAAAAGGTTGTTTTCAGAAATGAGCGTAAAAATAAGCAGGGAAAATGGTTGGATATGATAGCTCAAGTCATGAGGGACCTATGCTCCGAATTTCAGCTCAAAATAATGCTTTTATCTATATTAAACAACTCCTCCTTTCCTGACTAGGCTAGAAAACACTGATTTCCCATGACTTTACTAAACAGAAATTTCTGAATACAGTGAGAGCGTAATTCCCATGAGGGTTTCCACATAAAATAATAATATAATACCTATATGCAACTTATATTGATCAATCAATAGAGAACTGGAGATTTACAAGCTTATATAGTAAAACAAGACACCCGACAAAGGATTCCGGCAAAATGCATGAATAACAAACAACACTGCAGAAATAACACAGTTACTGCATCTATATATTATAAATGGCTGAATATGACATGAGATAACAAAATATTACAAAGAAATGGCCCTAGGCCTTCTTAATGGAACTCTCAGAGGAGGGAATGAGCTCCTCCTCCTCAAAGATTTGCATCAGATCAAAGGGTGCAACTGTGCTACTGCATAAAGGACGCAGTTTTCTAAAGGAGACTGCGTTGTGGCTGAATGTAGATGAATGGCCCCAAGCCAAATACTGAAATGAAGCTCAAATCCTTCTCTCTTGATCCCTTAAGCAAGCTGATCCAAAGAGAGGATGGAATTCCCGCACGGGAATTATTTGCACTAAGCAGTGCAGCAACTCCGGCTAAACAACTGAAGCATGCAAGTGGTCTCAAGACCAAAACATATGAATACATGAATTAATTCCCTTTGATGTTATGCCTTCCTTTTATCTTTGGTGAGCCTCCTCACCTCGGACCTCACACAACGTTGAGGTGATTTCTTCATGAAGCTTCCTCTTTCAAAACTGCGCTGCCCTAGCTTGCTTCCCTCCTCTTGTGGCTGCGTTGTTGACTTGGTCAACTAATACACCTCCAATGCCTCTTTTCACACTAGGGATCTTCAATCTAGTTTATATATGTGTCTTAGGCTGGTCCTTGTTCACATTGAACCGCTTTGCTTAGGTGATCTCTTCCTCCTCAAGAATGCATGTTGACTTATTCAAACTTGACTATGTCCTCATCTATTTTTCCCATGTTCACACTTGTAAGTGTAAAGTTTAGCTCCTGAAGTGATATCCTTCCTTCTTTAGGTGGAAATTATTCATATTTTTATTTTTCATGGGCTCCCTTACCCATTTATTTCTCTCCTAGGTGAAAGTAGCAAAATCTAATGTTCCAAATTGCTATGTGCAAATTTGGGAACATTACAATCCTCCCCGCCCAATTTTTGCTTGTCCTCAAGCAACTACAAGGATAGGACTAAAGATCACCCTATTCTCCCCTACAAAAACCTCATAAGATGAAATCCTCCAAGGATCAAGGTGCTGCATCATCAATATATCTCCAAGTTTCCCCTCCAAAGTGTGCAAGCCATCTTTTGGGAAGCATCCCAAATAGCTAACGCTGTGTGACAATGAAACATCCATTGAAGCAACAATGCGCTGTTTGTAGGTCCTCTTGAAGCATGAGGGCTGATATGGATTGGGATTCATCATCCCCATTTGAATCTCTCCTCCCCAAGCTATCAAACAAACAAAATGAGTCACCCTCTGGTATGGCAACTCATGAAGGATCTCTTCCACCTTGAGCTCCTGCAAGAAAGGTGGGCTGCATAGCTGATTGTGTGGAGTTAAAATGTGTATCTCTTGTTGCTTCTATCTCCACTTATGATATATATGGGGCTGCTGCTGATATATGGCTGAGATATAACGGTCTTCAAGAAAGACCCAAGCCACCCCATCAAATCCAACATCCATGAGGTGTCTCCCCAAAGAACTAAAACCTCCCAAATGAGTCCTCTCACTTGAAGGCAAGATGTAAAGCATGGAAATAAAGGTCTACCCCTTGTTCTTTCTGAAATATGCAGCTTGTATAATGTGAAGAACCATCTTTTCATTGGGCCTCTCCACCTCTCGTGCCACTCCTCCAATGGTGCTTCCTACAATCAATGTTTTAGCAGCATAGTATGGAAGCATAAACATATGAAAACAAGGAGGTAGAACATAGTCCCAAACATGGAACCAACGCAGGGCATTCTTTGCCTGCCTCAATACATAGTGCAACAAGTGTCTTTCCAGCCAGTTGTTTGCTGCCACATTCATTTTACAAAATGGAAACATGAAAGCATAATTTAGTGCCAATGATGAACACCGAAAACCATGTGGCATGCCCCCACAATCCACAAATAGAATGCCCATCATAAACGCTGCAAGTGGCCTCAATTACATAAAAATATAATATGAAAGAGGGAAAGACCCTTCTTGGTATGATATGCTTCTCATATAGGTAAGCAAGTGTAAAATACAAAACAAAATTTTACCTCCTTCATCATGTACTTCGGTCATTGAGCTGAAATGGCTCAAGTGAAAATTTTCCCTTGCTGCAGGTGAGTAGGGAAGTCGTTGTGCTGACCTTTCCTTCATCTTTCAGGCTGTGCATCTCTCCATATGCTGATATAGATTCAATTGAATGCCCTCCCAAGTGAACTCCTCCATTGAAGGATGGTATGCATAAAAATGCATGGAGGGAAAGTCCACAAATGCTGCATGTAGATCTTTCTCCTTGTGCTTGTGAAACCAAGCCAAGAAGGTCAAAACATAGTAAGGGATACTCTCATCCACTACTTTCTCATGCCCATCTTCTACATGCTCCCATGGTGCATTACTTGTGAAGTGGTCTTGGGAACACTTCAGCAAGTAATCCAAGCTCCTAAGTGACAGCGCTGCTAGCCCTTGGAGTAATGCTACTGTCATCTCAAAGCTCAATTATTTGACATAGATTGTGTCAAAGACTCTTCCCAACATGCTGTTGTACATGTAGAGATCCTCCCAAGATGGAGGGGCTGCTCTTTGCACTATGCTAGTGCCATTCCTTACTCTTGCAGATTCATGCCAAGTGTGAGAGCAATTCTGCCCTTACTCTCTCCCAATCCTCCAAAGCAACAAATGACTTTGCTGCCTCATCATACCTCCATCATATAACCTATGTGGTGAAAACATAATGATCACATCACCATATTGCATCCACCCTCCTTTCTGCCCCATGATGAAAGTATCCTGCCAATCTCTCTTCCCCTTCTCATCCCATGGGAAAGGACATGTCATAGAGTGACCAAAATCTCTCAAGAGTAGCCAACGCAACATTGCCTCTTACTGCCTGATGTCATAGACTTGCAAGAGGTTTACCAATATCTTACCTATCATCCACATCCACTCAACTCCATGTGGATGCCTCCTAGCTTGCTCCATCTTGGCATTCCTCCAATGAGGTCTACCATCCTCCCATATCAGATCTTCTTTCTTGCATTTCATAAGAGGCTGAAATGTAAATCCTTGGAGATCTCCAAGAAAATATCTCTCACAAATTATTATCTTGGACCCATAAGGATCCAAAGGAGCTAAAATCAAAGCCTCCTTGCTGCTATCTCTTGACAGCATTGTAACCCTCCTCTAGGCTGTTTTGGCTATCTCATGTGTCAACTCCCGGATGAACATGTGGTTCTGCATGAATTTTATTGGAGAAAAGTTCACTCCAACCTCCAATAATTCACACTCCAACCTCAAGGGTTGTGTGTAAATAATCAGTGATACATGAGGTTGAGAGTTCAAATCTACCTTCAACCCTTCAAGCTTGCACAACGTAGTGCAATCCTGCTGCTTTATCTCAGCAATATCATTTGATCCTGGGCCATATGCAAACAAATCTCCAAACCTTTCCATAAATTTTTCTGAAATGTTAAGACATGGAAACTTATGCATACCTTTGTGAGCCCTTGGGACATATTATGTGGCTACAAGAGGTCCTCTCTTCAATGTGTTGGCTGATCCAACTGAGGGTGTAGAAGGCTGCTTTCTCAAGGCTATGGCAGCGCTGGTACTTTCCTCCTCCCATGGTGGTGTGGGTCTTCTCTCCTCTAATATTTCCTCATCAAAGGTTCTAATAAGCTCTTGAGTGAACTCAGAAAAAGAAGTCACCCTTGTTTGGTTTAAGTGATTGCACCACCAAGCATTGGCTTCACCCTCCAGGTGCAGCGCTGCAACTTCTGCTGCCTCCCTCTCTTCCACTGGATGAAGTATGAAGAATGCCTCAAGATTTCTTGCCCAAGATCTTGCTGTATTTGACCCATAAAATTTAGACAATAGGAATATATTGCCTTTGATCTCTTCCTTGCTGCAAGGTCTTCTTTCTTCTCTTAGTTGAATAAACTGAGGAAAATCTAGGGTCTCTTTGAAAGCCCTAGGTTGGCACTTGTATATTGCCAAATATCCACTCAGAATTTCATGCTCTAAGTTGTATCCTTGATCTTCACTTCCTCTACAATAACAGGAAGTGCATGCATATGCTTCTGCTTCTTGAAACCCTCACTGCAATTCTTTCCTCCTTGAAACCCTCTTGGAGTTTCATGTTGAAAATGCAGCAAGATGATGGAGCTTAGTGAAATGAAGTCGCCTTCACTAAGTGGGCCCGCAGGCAAATTCTGGCGCAAAATATATTTTTAGACATATGGAGCATGGTTCGGGGATTCCAGTTTGAGATTCTTGAAGTATGTGTCATGTTGGTAAAAATAGATGAGACTCTATTTTTGAGGTCAAAGAGGTCGAAGTCTATTTTTGGACTGCCTCTCCTTAAAACAGGGAAGTCAAATATTATTTACCCTTAATAATATTTAGACTATAAACAACAGTTTACTCTCTTGGAGCACTTCAGTTCGAGCTACAGAAGTGGCTCATGCATCTGACAGAGGAATCACATGGTTCCCAAGGGTTTGATGGCATCATGCATGGTTGACTTCAATTGGACTTCAGTGGCAGAAGTTTGGAGGAGTTAATGAGACAGCTAGTGGAGTTGTGTTCTGTTTATTTTAGTTGAACTGATTGAGATTAGTTTAACTAGCTAATCAATTAGTTATGAGTGGAGTGAATTAAATATTATTTAATTCATTAATTAGTAACTCATTATTCAACTCAAGAACACCTCAGTTCACTACAGTGCATGATCAGTTCAGTGGAGACCAGTGAAAGAGGTAGATGAAAGGGTGGAGTTAGCTATCAGTTGTGACTATACTGTTGCTATTTGCAACACACAGATAGGTGGAGTAAGCCCATGAGGATTGCGCAGTTCAGGCTGGTGGTTTATCTATATAAAGAGGCTATCCCATAGCATTGAAACACGCAATAGAGGCAAGGCAATTGGCGGTGAGTTTTGAACCAGTAACCTGTTCAAAACTGAGCTAGATTGTGTGTAACTTCATGAGAAAGTACTGAGTACTTGTGAGGAGTATTGTACCGAGTTTGTTACATGATTTCTCCATTATAATATACACAATAGCTGCGGGGTTTTCAGCTATAAGCTTTCCCCATACATACTGTGTTAATGTGTATGATGATTTGATGTGTTATCGCTTGATTTTATTTCCACATGTGTGATGATCTGAGTTGGCTGAGTGGAAGAGATTATGTGTTGTGTATGAAGTTCAAATAGTATGTGACCAGGATAGTCTCGGTGGATAATTAATCATTATTCAGCAAATTTCTACATGGTATCAGAGCTATTGAAGCAGATATTGATCATCACAGTGATTACAAACTTATTTCGGTAGACAGAGTCTGCATGCGGGCCAGGTAGCCTCCGGATTCATCTTTCTTCGAAAAGTGAAAGGTCTGGTAAATGCCCCTTGCAGTCAATCTCTGTGCTAGAAATAATTTGTTCTCACGATCTAGAGTGGCTGAGCTTTGAGGTGGAATTCGAAATTTTGCAGAAGTTTTATTTTCTTGGTGCCGGTGTTGAAAATGTCTTTCAACGGTTTGCGACTCGAATATGCTCTTGAAGGCAGTTCGAATTATGTTGCATGGAAGGATCGCATGGAAGCAGTGTTAGAAGATAATGGTCTGAAGGAGTTCGTAGATACGGATGTCCAAAATCCCACTGATGCAGCTGAAGTCGATGCATGGCAAAAGAAGATGGCGAAGTGTCGAAGGATCCTGTTGGAGGGCGTCAAGGATCATATTGTATCCAGCCTGCATGGAAAGGCTACTCCATATTTAATGTGAAAAGCTTTGACGGATCTATTCCAGAGTAAGAGCGACCAAAGGAAGCTGGCGCTCAAAGATAAGCTCAGGAACATCAAGATGGAGAAGGGCGACAGTATCGCCAAATACCTCACGAAGTTCACTCAATGCAGAGATGAGCTGGGAAGTGTGGGGGTGGCTGTCAAAGTTTCACTGATCGCATGCTTGGTTTCAAGTGTGCTGGGATCGGTATGGTTCTTGGACAGCGGTGCGTCATTTCATATGACGAGAGATCGGGAGTTGTTCTCAGATCTGGAGGACAAATATTTGGGTGTGCACATCGAGATGGGCGATGATGGTAGATACAGTGCAACTGGTATCGGTACCATATCCTTTCAGAGGGAGTCTGGTAAACCCTTTGTCTTGAAGGATGTCATGCATGTACCTAGATTGAAGAAGAACCTGATTTCTGTGGCGATGTTGGAGGATAAGGGGTATGATGTGGTCTTCAGCGAAGGAAAAGCCTTCCTGCGCAGTAAGACTACTGGAGAGACCCGGAAGATAGGGGTTCGGACCAAGAACCTTTATCAGTTGCAGGTAGATGGCTGCGCAGCTATGGCATGCAAAGCGGGAGAAGTGGTGAGCCTAGATGATGAGGGCAAACTATGGCACAGGAGATTGGGCCACCTTCACCATGGAACTTTGAAGATTCTGCAACAGATATCTACTGGAATTCCTAAGGGCACTCTTGCGCAGTCAGATCAGTGCAAGGGGTGTACTTTAGGGAAGTATGTGAAAGCCACCTTTCATGAGAAGGATAGTCGCGCCACGACGATCCTTGAGAGAGTTCACACAGACGTGTGTGGTCCTTTCTCAGTTGCTTCGACAGCAAAGCACATGTATTATGTGATCTTTGTTGATGATTTCTCTCGAAAGTGCTGGATCTTCTTCATGCAGAAGAAGAGCGATACATTCGCGAAGTTCTGTGAGTTTAAAGCACCGGTCGAGAAGGAGTCGGGGAAGAAGGTGATTGCTCTAAGGAGTGATAACGGTGGTGAATTCATCTCGGCTGAATTCAAGGAGTTCTGCAGCGCAGAAGGGATTCGGAGAGAGCTCATCGCACCCCACAACCCACAGCAGAACGGGGTGGCTGAGCGGAAGAACAGAACGATCGTGGGTGTTGCACGAGCGATGTTGCATGATCAGGGCCTACCCCTTCACTTGTGGGCTGAGGCATGCAATACAGCAGTGTATGTGCAGAACCGTTGTCCTCACAAGGTTCTTGGCATGAGTACACCAGAGGAGGCTTATTCTGGCAAGAGGCCCGATATTTCCCATTTGCGGATTTTTGGTTCTCCTGTCTACATGCATGTGACGAAGGATGCGAGAAGGAAGCTGGATCCAACTGCTGAGGTTGGAATATTTGTGGGGTACACTGATACACCTCACAACTATCGGGTGTATTTGTCAGACAGTCGCAAGACTGTTGTGCGACGGGATATAAAATTTCAAGAGGAGAAAGCCATGCAGTGTTCGCTTGAGAGGGAGCTACACTTGCATGCAGATGAGGAGCTGTTAGTTCCCAAGGAGGAGCTTCCGGATGTGGATCAGCCACAAGAGGAGGTTCAGGAGGTGGAAGAAACCACACATGCAGCGCCAACCATCAGAGGGCGCATGCGCACTACAGAAGCTGAGCGACTGGCTCGGGATGCAGAGAAGGTTGTAGGACCACCTACAGCACAGCGCAGACAGAGACAGTCACCGGATCGGTACACTGGATACATGGCTCTTATGAGTCAATGTGTTGTGACGAAGCCATCCTCTTTTGAGGAAGCTGTGGAGGAACCCGCATGGGTTGATGCCATGATCGAAGAATATGATTCGATCATCAGGAACAGTGCATGGGAGATTGTCCCAAGACCGTTGGGAAATCAGTTGTAGGTTCGCGATGGATCTACAAAGTGAAGCAGGCGGCTGACGGGAGTGTGGAGAAGTACAAGGCGAGATTTGTCGCCCGTGGCTTCTCACAGATCGAGGGGATTGACTATGAGGAGACTTTTGCACATGTCGCAAGGTACTCTTCCATACGGACGATCCTTGCTCTCTCAGCGCAGATGGGGTGGCACATTCATCAGATGGATGTGAAGACTGCGTTCCTCAATGGAGTTATCGAGGAAGAGGTGTACATAGAGCAGCCTGAAGGTTTTGAGATCTTCAGCAGTGAGTCGCATGTGTGCCGACTCAAGAGAGCACTGTATGGGCTGAAGCAAGCACCTCGTGCTTGGTACACTCGGATAGACAGCTACTTCACCGGGCTTGGATTCTCCAAGAGTGAGGCAGATCCAAACCTGTACCAAATTGTGGTGGAGGGGAAGCTGTTGATCATCGTACTATATGTAGATGATCTGATTTTGACTGGCGATGAGCAGTTGATACTTTCATGCAAGGAGGATCTTGCACGAGATTTTGAGATGAAGGACTTGGGCATCCTTCATTATTTCCCGGGATTGGAGATTTGGTCGCATGCGAGGTTATTTGGATGAGGAAGATCCTCGTCGGATTGTTCGGGTCGCACTTGGAGCCTACTGTGATTTATTGTGATAACCAGAGTTGCATTAAACTCTCGGCTAATCCAGTATTTCATGATAGATCCAAACACATCGACATCAGGTACCATCATATCAGAGATTGTGTTCAGCGGAGAATCATGATGCTTTCATATGTTCCCACGTAGGATCAGGATGCTGACATCCTGACGAAGGCGCTCACCAGGAGCAAGTTCGAATTCCACAGAGGCAGGATAGGGGTTGCAGATAATCCATATCTTGCTGAGAGGGAGTGTTGAAAATGCCGCAAGATGATGGAGCTTAGTGAAATGAAGTCGCCTTCACTAAGTGGGCCCGCAGGCAAATTCTGGCGCAAAATCTATTTTTAGACTATGTCTATTTTTAGACATATGGAGCATGGTTCGGGGATTCCAGTTTGATATTCTTGAAGTATGTGTCATGTTGGTAAAAATAGATGAGACTCTATTTTTGAGGTCAAAGAGGTCGAAGTCTATTTTTAGACCGCCTCTCCTTAAAACAGGGAAGTCAAATATTATTTACCCTTAATAATATTTAGACTATAAATAGCAGTTTACTCTCTTGGAGCACTTCAGTTCGAGCTACAGAAGTGGCTCATGCATCTGACAGATGAATCACGTGGTTCCCAAGGGTTTGATGGCATCATGCATGGTTGACTTCAGTTGGACTTCAGTGGCAGAAGTTTGGAGGAGTTAATGAGACAGATAGTGGAGTTGTGTTCTGTTTATTTTAGTTGAACTGATTGAGATTAGTTTAAATAGCTAATCAATTAGTTATGAGTGGAGTGAATTAAATATTATTTAATTCATTAATTAGTAACTCATTATTCAACTCAAGAACACATCAGTTCACTACAGTGCATGATCAGTTCAGTGAAGACCAGTGAAAGTGGTAGATGAAAAGGTGGAGCTAGCTATCAGTTGTGACTATACTGTTGCTATTTGCAATACACAGATAGGAGGAGTAAGCCCATGAGGATTGCGCAGTTCAGGCTGGTGTTTTATCTATATAAAGAGGCCATCCCATAGCATTGAAACACGCAATAGAGGCAAGGCAATTAGTGGTGAGTTTTGAACCAGTAACCTGTTCAAAACCAAGCTAGTTTGTGTGTAACTTTATGAGATAGTACCGAGTACTTGTGAGGAGTATTGTACTAATTGTGTTACATGTTTTCTCCATTATAATATACAAAATAGCTGCGGGGTTTTCAGCTATAAGCTTTCCCCATACATACTGTGTTAATGTGTATGATGATTTGATGTGTTATCGCTTGATTTTATTTCCGCATGTGTGATGATATGAGTTGAGTTGAGTGGAAGAGATTATGTGTTGTGTATGAAGTTCAAATAGTATGTGACCAGGATAGTCTCGGTGGATAATTAATCATTATTCAACAAATTTCTACATTTCAATGCATTTCTCTTCTTCTTTATTATTAGATCTAAGAATGGATGAGAGTAAGCTCATCCTATCCATCATTTTGATCTCTAATTTTCCTCTTTTCTCCTCTGATAGCTTGATCTCACAGGTTGTGCTAGAGATCATGCTTTGATACCACTGTAATGTTCCAAATCTGAAACTCTACAATGAATAAGCTATATAACGGTCCTGTTATGATGAATAAGCTTAAAATTTACATAAGAAACACATAGAAATCATTTTTAGCTACAGCAACAACTGGTATTTCGTTTCATGATCCAGAAAGTGGGGAAAAAGGGTGTTTTATGCCCTAAAAAGGTTATTTTCAGAAATGAACATCAAAATAAGTAGGGGAAACGGCTGGATATGATATATTAGGTTATGAGGGACCTATGCTCTAAATTTCAGTTCAAACTAATGCTTCTAGCTATATTAAACAACTCCTCCTTTTCCGACTAGGCTAGAAAACACTAATTTCCCATGACTTTACTAAACATAAATTTCTGAATATAGTGAGAGCGTAATTCCCATGAGAGTTTCTACAGAAAATTATAAGAAAATACTGATATGAAACTTATATTGATCAGTCAATAGATAAATGGAGATTTACAAGCTTATACAGTAAAATAAGACACCTGACAAAGGATTCCGGCAAAATGCATGAATAACAAACAACACTGCAGAAATAACACAGTTACTATATCTATGTATTATAAATGGCTGAATATGACATGAGATAACAGAATAATACAAATAAATGGCCCTAGGCCTTCTTAATGGAACTCCTTGAGGGAAATGAGCTCCTCATCCTCAAAGATTTGCATCAAATCAAAGGGTGCAGCTATGCTGCTGCTGCTGCTGCATAAAGGACGCAATTTTCTGAAGGAGACTGCATTGTGGCTGAATGTGGATGAATGACCCCAAGCCAAATATTGAAATGAAGCTCAAATCCTTCTCTCTTGATCCCTTAAGCAAGCTGATCCAAAGAGAGGATGAAATTCCCGCACAAGAATTCTTTGCACTAAGCAGTGCAACAACTCCGGCTAAACAGCTGAAGCATGCAAGTGGTCTCAAGACAAAAATATCTGAATACATGAATGAATTCCCTTTTATGCTATGCCTTCCTTTTATCTTTAGTGAGCCTCCTCACCTCGAACCCCACTCAACGTTGAGGTGACTTCTTCATGAAGCTTCCTCTTTCAAAAATGCGCTGCCCTAGCTTGCTTCCCTCCTCTTGTGGCGGCGCTGTTGACTTGGTCAAATAATCCACCTCCAATGCCTCTTTTCACACTAGGGATCTTCAATCTAGTTTATATATGTGTCTTAGGCTGATCCTTGTTCACATTCAACCAGTTTGCTTAGGTGATCTCTTCCTCCTCAAGAATGCATGTTGACTTAGTCAAACTTGACTATGTCCTCATCTATTTTTCCCATGTTCACACTTGTACGTGTAAAGTTTAGCTCCTGAAGTGATCCCCTTCCTTATTAAGGTGGAAATTATTCATATTTTTATTTTTCATGGGCTCCCTTACCCATTTATTCCTCTCCTAGGTGAAAGTAGCAAAATCTAATGTTCCAAATTGCTATTTGCAAATTTGGGAACATTACAGTATTAATGTTGTCGAACATGTGATATGCCTTTGCATGATAATGAATTCCTAGATACATGTGTTGACCTAGCTGTTGATGGTCATAAGTCTTAGGATTTAATATAAATCCCAGTATGAGATTCTAGAATGATGATATTTGGAAATATGGGGTTTTGTAGCTAAACCCTAGTAGTAGTTAAATTCTCTAGTATGTGTGATATAAAAATCTTAGATATATTCATATAATGATTGTCGTGGTTGTGAGAATGAAATTCTAGGGTTTTGAAGTTGAACCTTAGTATAAGTAAAAATCTATGATGAATGATGACAATATGATGATTTAATATTTTTGTAAGATTGATGAAATCTTAGTTTTGATTGGATTTGATGGTTGATTGAAAATATAGGGTTTGCAACTAACTCTAGTGGAAGTTGGTCATATTACTTACTAAGTTGTGATTGAATTTGATTCTCTTGTATGAAATCTAGGATTTGTATAAAATCTTAGTGGGAAGTCTAATATATGCGACTTCTGAAAGTTATTAGATATTTATCTTTTCTTTTGGCTTATTTTTCGGGATTGCTATATGACAAAACTAATATTTCGTCATGTTGAATTCTGAATGTTGTTAATTATCTTTTTTTTCTAGGGTTTTCTATATGTTGTAGTAGGGCGTGTTACACCTTTAAAAGAAACATTGAAACCCTAGATAGAATGAAATTTGTTATGAAGTATTCTAGGGTTTATCACAAAGTCCCTAGAAAAATGTTGAAGAGTATATGTCTCTTGATTGTAATTAAGTTTGGGTATTTGATATGTATAAAGTTGAAATTCTTCTGTGATTCTGATATTGCTAACTTCATGCTTCTATAGATTTGGTTGTACTTTCTATCTAAGCTATGCAGGTACACAATATTTAATATGGTGAATATGATTGTTGATGTGATAAGCATGATAAGGATGATAATAATTATGATGAAATGGTTGGAATCTATGAAAGATTATTCGATGACGAAAATAAGAAGTTGATCTCCTCGAGGAAGTCTGAATAGAAGAGATCTCCCTTAGGTTAAAAGGGAGTCTGGATAAAAATGCTCCCTGGTTTAGAGGGATAACTTAGTTTGGTTGTGATTGAAGAATGAAATTTAGAGGATATGTTGTTGCATGAAAAGTAGAATAAGGAGAGTGTATGATAAATGAATCGTTTGTTAAAGATTCGGTGGATAGTACTACTATGATAAGTTGAGAAGAAACATCAAGATTGTCTGAAAGACCCTAGAGGTTTTTATTTTTTTATGTACATGTGAAAGTATTATTGATTGGGGTCATGTTTGTACAGGAAAATCTCTCAAAGTATTTTATAGCATGCTAGTTACCAATCATTTTGATTGGGAGAGATTGGTTATCCATGATCCGCTTGATCAAGGGGTGTTGAGGCTTTGTAAATGAAGCATTTCCTTGGATGACATGTGGTCGAAACTTTGTGTTGATGTCTAGGTCCCAAAGTAGGGCGGGTGGCGTGGGTCATAGAGCTCTGACCATTGATACACACCTAGGTCCCTGGGTTGATGGTTAGCAAGTAAGCCTGATGGTACCTAAAGGGGATGAAATCTTGAGTCCATATTAGTCCCACATGGATAGATTTTCTTGGTTAGGAATCTAATTTGTGGCATTGCAGTGCCTAAATTGTTGAGATACAAATAGATAGATTCACTTGGTCAGGAATCTAGTCCATGGCATTGAGGTGCCTAAAGTTCTTCATTGTTCATATAGTGTGATATTTTCCATTGTATTTGTATATGATGAATACCTCCATAGTTAAGAGGGAGTGTTGGAAAATGAAACTAGGTTTGGTCTTCATTTAATGTACTTGAGTCATCTCTTAATATACTTGACAAAAGAATAAAGAAATTAATAATAATAATAATAATTATTATTATTGTTAGCCCCCTAATTTTCTCTCTTTTTACCATTTTCCCCTTCCTAAATCATAACCATTTACCTCTGTTTCACCCTTTTATGCACACTCATCTTGCACCAGTCCAAGCACGGTGACATATTTTGTATAAACCTTTACTCTTCGTGTTTTAATTCAATTTAGCATTAATTAAATATTTATTACATGATTTCTTACTTTTAAATCACTTTTGTAACTTATCGATATCTCCAATGGTTATTTGATAGTTAGAGTGCTTACCGTGACCGCCAATCTTAGTGCAGAATCGGATCTTGCACCATTTCCAGCACAATAGATCTTCACGGAAGATCTAAACCTCCTTGATCACCGCCTCGTCTTGAGCCACTTCAGCCACAACAGTAGAGTGATTCAAAGGCAGAAAAGACCAATCCGTGAAGGATGAAAGCTGGTTAGCTACGACCAGTTTTGCAAAACTGTCTTATTTTGAAGGCCGAAACTAAATTCTGCATTTTGTTATGTAATCAGTTAAAGGACCTATTTTGGCCTTTGGCTGAGGGCCTATATAATGTAAAATGTAAATAGGACTCAGGGGAGAATTTTTTAGCAGAGTTTTTAGAGCGAAGTTTGATAGGCGGTAATAGGTGGTTTTTGTTATTGCCCGAATATGGGATGGACATTGTATTAACACATGTATTCGCCTCAATGAATTAATAAAAAGGGAGCTCCGCCTTATATTTCAGAATTTTTTTTTTGTCTTTAAGCTGATGAATCGACTAATTTATTGAGCAGCGTTTCAACTTAAAAGGGAAACACGCTGGTTGGCTAGGCCCAGCCAACCCAACACATTTACCCCATTTTCTGTTTCTAGTAATTTGTGTTTATATTATCAAAGTGTGATTTAACTTTCAGCACATGTATTCCTGTCTAAGTGAAAACATATCCGTCGTGTGAAGTAGATACATTTTCTTTCCTTGCAATTTACTTTGCTGCACTTGATTTCAGATTGGTTTTCATCCGCTTGGTACAAGCAGGAGAAAAAACCTGCACCAGTGCACATTGGTGTGATCTTTCCTTTTCCCGCAGTTATGTTTAATTGGGTTTTCTGCCTGGTCCAAGTAGGAGAAATGAACCTGCACCAATGCACGTTGGTGTGATGAAACAAGTTTTCTTAATCTACTTTCTGCAATCTTCTTTCTTTCTTTAAATGCTTATGACAAGATACATGAGTGTTTCTTTATTTCTGCATTTTTTTAAGATTAGAAACATTCACTTTTATGTGTGCAACTTGATTCGATAGAAAAATAGCACTTGCGATAATTGAACACTCATTTTAAGGACTAAATGATAAGTGCAGGAAGCTTTGATCTGGTGCAAGAACCAGTTTCTTTCCACAATATCTAAGTGCTCTGAACCTTGAAAAGTTCGAGCCCTTTCATGAAGTAAAAAAGGCCTTCAGTAAAGACACTATTTATACCTTCTACATAAATCTCTGATCCTGCACTAGTGCAGGACAAATTAATGCAAGAAGGAAATCTCTAAAGAAGCAGGTTTAAGGGCCCATCTAACAAGACTACTAAAGTGTCTCTGCTAAGGGAAAACACACACTCAGTAGATTAAACAACCATTAGTGGGAGTGATTTCATTTTATCTTTAATTCTCTCTTGCAAATGTATACTTCCTCATTCCAGTTTTAGATTATTTTTGATGGTTCAAGTTGCCTTTTTCTCTTTTGATTTGATTCTGTAATCTTTCCTTAAAATAAAGTAGGGATTTATATTAGGAAGATTCATACCATCTTTGGCATTGCTTGTGTTTCGTCTCTAAGTTTATGGATCCCCCGGGTTGAAAAATTAAGTGTTGAGGAGTTGCGTAAGTGTAATTCCTGCACCCAACATTTTGGCGCTATTGCCGGGGAGGCGATTTGATTTGGTAAGAATTTTCCGATTATATAATAGAGGTAATTTTTCTTTATTTTTGTAGTGTTGTTTCTTTGAAGGAATTTTACTGGTGTTAATTGATTTCTGACAGCATTTTTTAGAAGTTGTTTGTTATTTTTCTCCTTTTTTCTTTCCTTTTGAAATGAATGCCTAGGAAAGGTAAGGGTTCGAAGCCCACTAAGGGCCAAAATAATTCTGAAAATAATTTTCATATTGGGTCTCCTTTTGTAAGTAGAAAGCCTAATCCAATTCAAACCCATCACGCATGAACAATCCACCTAGATTCTGGTGATAACAGCTCAGGTGTGGATCAGCCTGTGTAGAGCAGTACAAGTAAAAGGGGAATAATGGTGGACCAAGAAGATCATTTGGAAGGGACTGGTGACAACCAGGTAAGTGAAGAAAAATCCACTTTTGTGTTTCCAATTGTGGATCCTGATAATGTGGTGCAAATGAAGAATATTCCACCATTTCCATGGTAAAGTTCATGAAGATCCTGACTCTTTTCTATTTGAGTTTGATATTCTGTGTAGAAGTTATGATTATGCAACTGATGCTCAAAAGTTAAGATTATTTACTGTTACCCTCAAGGACTCAGCTCTACGCTGGTTTATGGGGTTAGGAGGAAACACTATAACCTCTTGGGATCAGATGAAGAGAGTATTTTTTTCTAAATATCAAGAATATTGCAAAACTTGGGACATGCAGGATGAAATTTTTACAATCATACAAGATGAGGATGAAATTATTGAAGATTATCTGGAAAGATTTTTGTATATTCTACAAAGGTCAAAACTTAAGCTTGATCCCAACACTATTATAACCTTGTTCTTAAGAGGACTTATTGATAATGCTAGAAATAATTTGAATCTGTTAGGACAAGGTGATATTTCTCAGCAAACTTTTGGCCAAATTTGTGAATTATGCAGGAAATTTTCAAGAAACCAGTATAGATCCAGTAGAGGAACTTTAAATAGAAATAGAAAGACTGAATCTAATGATGCTATGATTATTGGACTAGAAAATAAAATGGAAAACATGAAAATTGATATAATGAACAATGTTACCAAACAGTTAGACTCCTTAAAATTTTAGCAGAAACTCATGAAGGAACAAGAGTCATTATGTATTTTCTGTCCTAAATGTAGAGACAAGCATCCTCCTAAAGAGTGTCCTCTTAATTTGAAAGAAACTAATAGGTGTGCTATTTGTGCAGAAGACCATATCACAGAAAAATGTCCCTCTACACAAGGACTTAAAGCTGTATTTATAGGGGGACGACCTGAAGCTGAATAATTGAATGTTATGGGAGCAAGACGGAATTGGACTCGGGTAGGTACAAGTATGGCTTCTGAATTTTCTCCATACTATTTTGGTTATAATTCACATGCATATTCTTATCCTAACTCTCATCAGCAGTGGAAATATGGGAATCAATATCAGCATGGGCAACCTTCTCAACCATGGCAACAAGGTTGGAGAGGGCCAACTCATTATCCATATTCCTACCGGCCACCTATGCAGTCATATCCATCTACACATGAAACTTATTCAATGCCTCAACTTCTGAGTCAGTCCACTCCACCATTGCCTTTACCTCCACCCTTTCGACCTCCTCAGTTGCCTGCTCAACCTATGCCCAATCCTAATAATAATAAAGCAGTGAAAATGATATATGTAACAAACCCACCTTTATCATTCGAATACCAGTCTATTCCAGTTGGGGTTCATGATATTCAATTAAGATCGGGAAAGACTGTAACATCAAAAAATTAGAAGCAACCTATGGTGGTCGTTGAAGAGAAAGGAGAAGAGGAAACTCTTAACCATTCTCTGAAAGCTGTCACTAAGCAGCCCTTACCCTCTGAATCCTTGCCATCTTCTTCCAACCAGCCTCCCTTCCCAGAGAGGCTAGTAATGGAAAGGAGTGAGCCTATTTCTGAGATTAGTTTGGCATCTAAGCTTCAGAATCTTTTCATTAAGATACCCTTTCTTCAAGTCATCAAAGAGATCCCCATTTGTACCAATATTATTAAGGAACTCTGTCTCAAGAAACCCGAGAGGAAGAGACTGGAACCCAAAACCATTCAATTTGTTGGTAGGGCAACAGAGTTGATGACGGGATGTGTGTCTGTGGAAAAATATACTGATCTCAGAAACCCTGTTGTCTCAGTTCAGATTGGTAATGTCCTTGTCTCTAATTTTCTTATAGACCCGGGGGAAACCATTAATGTCATGACTAAGCAAAACATGGATCAAATTTGGTTATCTCATCTTCACCCTACTCCCACTGTGCTTGAATTAGTAGATAGATCTAAAATTAAGCCAAAAGGAGTATTGGATGATGTGATCATCTCATTAGATTCTTGGGAATATCTTGCTTATTTCATTGTGCTTTAGCCAAAGAACCCAGTAGGAGGACATCCCTTGATCTTGGGTTGACCATGTCTTGCTACGGCTGAAGCATATATTGGATGTCGTTCCGGTGATATGTATATTTCACATGGAGATTCTAGGAAGAAAGTTACCTTATACCCCCTGCCCGATCCACTCAGGACCTTCGAGATACTTTATGGTTGGATCAAAGCAGTGATGAGGAGACTGAGTCTATTTCCCTTATCCATCATTATACTGGGTCTTCACAAGAAGATAAAATTCAAGATTTTCTGAATAATCTAGACACTATGCCTAATTTTGAGCCTTTGAGCCAAATTTCAGCCTAGATTTTCAAGAAAATCATGACTCTCATTCTTCTGTACCACTGCATTTGACCACTCCCTTGAGTACTCTTGAGCCTGACACTACTCTTGTTGAGATTAGCCCTGGTATATCCTTGCATATCAGTTCAGATTTGGACTCATCTTAGCAGGAGTAGCCTGTGAATTTGTTGCAAAACCATCTTAGTGCCTTTTCTTGGGGATATGAAGATATGAAGGGTATCCCTCCTGAAACTTTTAAACATCATATCTATATTTAGGAAGGAACCCGACCTGTCTGACAACCCCAAAGGTGAATGAATCCAGCTCTAAGAGATATTGTGAAGGAAGAAGTACAAAAACTCTTAGATGTTGGTTTTATCTATCCTATTTCCGGCAGTCAGTGGGTATCTCCATTAGTACTAGTACCTAAGAAATTGGAAGATGGCGTATTTGTATTGATTATCGAGAATTGAATAATTCCCTCTTAAAGATTACTTCCCTCTCCCTTTCATTGATCAGGTGCTTAATACCCTTGCAGGAAAGAAATATTTCTCCTTTTTGGATGGCTTCAATGGTTATAACCAGATACAGATTGCACCCGAAGATCAGGATAAAACTACTTTTACATGTCCATGGTAGACATTTTCTTATAAAGTGCTTCCCTTTGGTTTATGTAATGCCCCAACTACCTTTCAAAGGGTAGTCCTGGCCATTTTTGCTGATCTAGAATTTGTAGAAATTTATATGGATGACTTTTCCGTGTTTGGTGATTCTTTTCAGGAAGCTCTCAAAAATTTGGAGAAAGTCCTTCTTCGTTGTCAAGAAGCCCATATCACTTTGAGTGACAAGAAATGTATATTAATGTGCAAAGTGGGAGTGGTACTTGGCCATTTGATTTCTGATAAAGGTATCCAGGTTGATCCAGCAAAAATTGAAATCATTCTGCATCTTCCTGCACTCAAAACTCAAAGGGAACTAAGAGGTTTTTTAGGACATGCTGGTTACTATATAAGATTCATTGAAAATTTTTCGAAGATAGCTGCTCCTCTTTTCCAACTTCTATATAAGGATAGTGAATTTTCTTGGTCCACAACTTGCCAATAGTATTTTGAAACATTGAAGGAAAAGTTGGTGCAAGCACTAGTTTTGCGAGGTCCTAACTGGTCCGTGCCTTTTCACATTTCCTCTGATGCTTCAGATTTGGCTATCAGCATAGCTTTAGGACAAGAGGAAAATAAGAAATCCTATGCTATTTATTATATTAGTAAGAATTTGTCTTCTGCTAAATTGAATTATATAGTTACAGAGAAAGAGTTTTTAGCTGTGATTTTTGAAATTAATAAGTTCAGGCACTATATTACAGGATATGAAGTATTTATACACACTGATCATTCCGCGATTAAATATTTGATGAAAAAACCATTGACAAGCGGTAGAGTGACTAGGTGGTTGCTATTGTTGCAGGAGTTTAATGTTACTATTGTTGATAGACCAGGGAAATCTAATGTTGTAGCATATTTTCTTTCTAGATTAGACAATCCTGGCTAAGTAACTCCTGTTAATGATGATTTTCTAGATGAACATATTTTTTCTATGTCAACAGATTCTCCATGGTTTACTGAAATTGCTAATTATTTGGTCACTGGAAAAAAACCACCTCACTTGTCCGCTCGTGAAAAGCAGAATATTATTTAGAAAAGTGCTGCATATTCCTGGATTCAAGGAGATCTCTTTACACTGGTCCAGATCTGATTATCCGTAGATGTGTAAGAGAGGAGGAAGTGTTTGACATATTGAAATATGCTCATGATGAACCTTGTGGAGGCCACTTCGCTGATAAGCGGGCTACATATAAAGTATCGCACGCTGGTTACTTTTGGCCTTCCTTGTTTAAGGATGCCAAATAGTATGCCAGGCGATGTGATAGCTGTCAAAGAATGGGCCAGCCTAATCAAACCAATGAAATGCCTTTATGCCCCCAAGTTCTGATTGAGCCATTTGAAAAATGGGCTATTAATTTTATAGGACCAATAAATCCAACATCCTTAAGTAAAAAGCATATTTTGGTTTGTACAGATTTCGTTACAAAATGGGTAGAAACTAAAGCTGTTTCTTTTGCTACAGAAAAAGTTGTTGTTGATTTTCTTTTTACTGAAATATTTACTAGATTTGGTGTGCCTAGAGAAATTGTTTCTGATAATGGTCCGCAGTTTATTTCTAATCTGGTACAGGGTGTGATGGAGCAATACAAGATCCAGCACAGGAAATCCACGCCGTATCACCCGCAAGCAAATGGCTAGGTGGAATCTACAAACAAAGTGATCGAGTCCATTCTTACAAAGACATTAAATATGCATCAGAAAGACTGGGCTGAAAGATTACCAGAAGCTTTGTGGGCATAGAAAACCACTTGGATAAATAGCACGGGACATACACCATATGAGCTAGTATATGGCAAACAGGTTCTGTTACCAATTGAGTTCCAGATCAAAACTTTTAGAACTGCAGTTCGGTTAGGACTAGATCTCTTTGAGGCACAACAACAACGTCTCCTCCAATTAAATGAGTTAGATGAATTTCGTAGAGATGTTGTTCAGAAAAACATTCTAATTCAACAACAACGAAAAAGGTGGTATGAAACGTCTATTCAGAAAAAGCAGTTCCAACCAGGTGATTGGGTACTCCTTTATGATTCTAGATTTAAAATTTTTAAAGGGAAGTTACATACACGTTGGATTGGACCTTATGAAGTGATCCGAGTATTCGAGAATGGAGTAGTAGAAGTAAAAACTATTGATGGACAAAATTCAGTATTCTTGGTAAATGGACATAGATTAAAGAAGTATTTTCAGCCACTTGCCAAGAAATATTTTACACAACAAGTCCAACAAAAATTCAGGACGGTAGTGGTAAATGGTAATACCAACCTTTTGAAAACATGAATTCTTCTTCTTCTCAAAGAAAAAATAAATTTAATAAAAAAGTAAAGAAAAAATATTTTCCTGTGATTGTGAAAATCAATTCGCTGACATGATTGCAGAAGGGTCAACCTGAAAACCAGCTTGCTGGCAGGAAGATCAAAAATTTCTAATAAAAAGAGAATGTTTCTTGATCTTTAGATATGCTAGTAACCACCGAGTAAAAGCAGGTTCAGCAAACCAGTGCAGGCAGACCTTTCTGCCTTTCTTCATATCCCATTTCGTAATATTCCCTTAGTTTTCTTCTTTAAATCCCATAATGATTAACCTTCCCACATTCTTGTGAATTAACCCTACCCACTTCATAAAAATCCCACTTTACCCTTGAATTTTTTTCCCTATCCCACTTCTGTTTATCCCCTCTTGTGGTACTATTCTTGGAATCCCTGTAACAAAATTCCTTCCCATTCTGAAATTTTCCCCTTTCCCACTTCTTTGTTCCCTCATGAATTCATTACAGGATCTCATACACAAAGAGAAAAAAGATGCTTTGAAGCATCAAGAAAGGGTGAAGAAAATTTCTAGTATCAGTTGAGGAAGCTATGTTAGAAGTCCAACCTATATTTTACTTAAATCCTCTGTGCTTTTTTCAGACAATATGCTTGCACTAGTGCAAGCATATCGTCCTATATAATAATACAAGCAGAATGATACCAACAAAACATCATAGTAAGCAATGTAAATAGATCGGTACAAGCATGCACCTTGACAGAAGTAGAGTAAAATTTGTTCTTTTCACAAGTATATGTCATAGGAAAGTGGTCATCATGAAAGTTTACAAGAAGCCTTTTCACTTATTTAAGGAGTACTTGTGCTATCATATTAACTAGGAGAAAATTATTTAAAGTATAAGGTGTTTTTAGTTAAGAATCATGATCATTTTTTAATAAATGCTAAAGTTCTTTTTTTTTAATTATGAAGGAGTGCGGAAATGTTTAACCGTTGCTTGGATATAATTACCCTTTCTGCCATGATCCTAAATGTCCACTTATAATGATTACCTCACATAGCTGTTAAAAACGCCACCGCAAGTACCAATCCTGCACGATTCTAAACATGCCGCACATCCACGACTATTTTGGTGGAATGGATCGGTGATAAGACAGAAGGGATGGTGGACGGTTGGATTGCTATCTATAAAGAGCCAAATTTTCCAGTATTGCATGCAATTTTTGGACTGTTCATAACTGTTAAGCAAAGATGCTGCTTGTTCGATGTGAACCTTCGTCCCTCAGTGAGGTAGATCAGACCGCTAAGTTTCACAATAGTCTTGCACTATTACGAGACTCAGGATTTCTTTAGTTTTTGTAGAAATTTGACGAGCACAACAGTGAAGTGGCCCTACAGTTTTCAAAGAGTTTTAAAAACGACCGTGTAATATTGGGCCCCTGAAATTTAAAGTCACGGAAAAATTGATAGCAGCAGCGACGGGCTTGCAAAAAACTGGTGAGCAGTAATTTAAAAATTAGAAGCTCGAGAGGAATCACTGGCAGCGTTTCTTCGTTGATAAGAATATGAAGGTAAACTGGAAGAAAGGAGTTCCATGCAGCACCCTGCTGGGACAGTGGTGGGACCTCCTTTTTGTGCTCCAGAAATTCGTGACTTGCAAGGGAAGTTACTCCCTCACCTTTGTGTATCATTTCAGGATGCTGCAACACTTCGAAGCCAGCCGTCACATTCGATGGAGAATTGATTTCCCCTAATTTTTTCTTAAAAGTTTGGAAAATATGGCCAAGAGTGTGCAGGGCGCACGAGCATACCAAGCCGATAATAAATTATATCACCACGGCTTGATCAAAATTTTGGTCCAGAAACAATTGGAAATTAAGGGCATGACCTGGAAGGCGTTGTTGAAGCAACTAGATAAAAATCCATCTGCAAAAAAAGAAGACAGCTGCTGAAAAGAAAATAGAGACCCCCGCCAGCACAAGCAAGGGTCCGAGTGAAAAAAGGAAATGACCCGGGAAGTCAAAAAAAGAAAAGGGCCCATCTCCAAAGAAAAAGAAGACAACTAGTAAACCTATTGAAGAAACTCCTTCGACGCCATCGGTACATGAACAGACCCCCGAAGAAGAAAATTTGCTGTCAGTCCTTGTAGATTCCGCAACATCTGTGGAAGTTGGAGATGACACTCTATTGACAGATTTTATTAAGGCATGGAAAAAGAATGAAGAACCTGGTGTAGAACCACAGTCCCCACAGAAAATTGAATCCCCTCCCGCACCAGTGCAAGAAGAAGAAGAACCGGAAGAGCGATAAGAAGAAGAAGAACCGGAAGAAGTTCAAGAAGAACCAGAAGAGCAAGAAGAGGAAGAAGAACCGAAAGAAGTGCAAGAAGAACCAGAAGAGCAAGAAGAAAAAGAAGAACCAGAAGAAGTACAAGAAGAAGAAGAACCGGAAGAGCAAGAAGAAGAAGAAGAACCAGAAGAGGAATAAGTATTTACTGAAATCATGAGGGATATTGAGGTCCCTGAAGAAAATATAGCCCCTATCAGGACAGAAAAGGAAGAAGACTCGGTAGCTCCTACTACTTGGATAGTCGAGCTAGAGCTTCAAGTGTAGAACTTAGAGCAGCTCGTAGCTAAAACGCAGGAGGAAAAAGAACAGAATAAAGAAGAATTCATGGCGGAGATCCAGAAAAAGAAAGGAGAAGTCAGGGTGTGGAAGTACAGTGCTGTGCAATGTTTCAGACAACTTAAAAAGGTGACGAAGAAATTGAAGAATAGCAAAAAGAAGTCTGAAACATTGCAGACTGATGATAGTATGCCAGAGCAGGAGTGAGCTAGAACGCTCAAATTTTCGAAGGTTTTTTGCAGAGGTAAATACTTATGTGAGGACACACAACAACTTAGGGATGGGAGAATGTTAGCCCCCTAATTTGCCCTCTTTTTACCATTTTCCCCTTCCTAAATCATAACCATTTACCTCTGTTTCACCCTTTTATGCACCCTCATCTTGCACCAGTCCAAGCACGGTGACATATTTCGTATAAAACTTTATTATTCATGTTTTAATTCAATTTAGCATTAATTAAATATTTATTACATGATTTCTTACTTTTAAATCACTTTTTTAACTTATCGATATCTCCAATGGTTATTTGATAGTTAAAGTGCTTACCGTGACCGCTGATCTTAGTGCAGGATCAGATCTTGCACCATTGCCAGTAGAATAGATCTTTGTGGCAGATCCGAACCTCCTCGATCACCGCCTCTTCTTGAGCCACTTCAGCCACGATAGCAGAGTGATTCAAAGGCAACCGAGACTAATCTATGAAGGGCAAAAACTGGTTAGCTACGAACAGTTTTGCAAAACCTTCTTATTTTGAAGGTCGAAACCAAATTCTGCATTTTGTTATGTAATCAGTTAAAGGACCTATTTTGGCCTTTGGCCGAGGGCCTATATAATGTAAAATGTAAATAGGACTTAGGGGAGAATTTTTTAGTAGAGTTTTTAGAGCGAAGTTTGATAGGCAGTAACAGGTGGTTTTTGTTATCGCCCGAATTTGGGTTGGACATTGTATTAACGCATGTATTCGCCTCAATGAATTAATAAAAAGGGAGCTCCACCTCATGTTTCAGAATTGTGTTTTTGTCTTTAAGCTGATGAATCGACTAATTTATTGAGTAGCGTTTCAACTTAAAAGGGAAACGTGCTGGTTGGCTAGGGCCCAGCCAACCCAACACTTCTACCCCATTTTCTGTTTCTAGTAATTTGTGTTTATATTATCAAAGTGTGATTTAAATTTCAGCACATGTATTCCTGTCTAAGTGAAAACGAATCTGTCGTGTGAAGTAGATACATTTTATTTCCTTGCAATTTACTTTCCTGCACTTGATTTCAGATTGGTTTTCATCCACCTGGTACAAGCAGGAGAAACGAACTTGCACCAGTGCACGTTGGTGTGATCTTTCCTTTTCCTGTAGTTCTGTTTAATTGGTTTTTCCACCTGGTCCGAGTAGGAGAAATGAACCTGCACCAGTGCACGTTGGTGTCATGCAGCAAGTTTTCTTAATCTACTTTCTGTAATCTTCTTTCTTTCTTTAAATGCTTATGACAGGATAAATGAGTGTTTCTTTATTTCTTCATTTTGTTAAGATCAGAAACATTCACTTTTATGTGTGCAATTTGATTCGATAGAAAACTAGCACTTGCAATAATTGAACACTCATTTTAAGGATTAAATGCTAAGTGCAGGAAGCTCTGATTTGGTGCAAGAACCAATTTCTTGCCACAAGATCTGAGTGCTCTGAACCTTGAAAATTTTGAGCCCTTGCATGGAGTAAAAAGGCCTTCAGTAAAGAATATTTATACCTTCTACATAAATCTCTGATCCTGCACTAGTGCAGGACAGATTAATGCAAGAAGGAAATCTCTAAAGAAGCAAGTTTAAGGGCCCATCTAACGAGACTGCTAAAGTGTCTATGCTAAGGGAAAACACACACTTAGCAGATTAAACAACCATTAGTGGGAGTGATTTCCTTTTATCTTTAATTCTCTCTTGCAAATGCATACTTCCTCATTCCCGTCTTAGATTAGTTTTGATAGTTCAAGTTGCCTTTTTCTCTTTTGATTTGACTCTGTAATATTTCCTTTAAAGAAAGTAGGGATTTATATTAGGAAGATTCATACCATATCTGGCATTTCCTGTGCTTCGTCTCTAAGTTTATGGATCCCCCGGGTTGACAAATTAAGTGTTGAGGAGTTGCTTAATTGTAATTCCTGCACCAAAAAATTATTATTATTATTATTATCACTCATAAAATTGTGAAATTTTTTAGATAAGGTTATATAGGTCACTCACTAAATCGATAAGGTCTCCTAAGCCATTTCAAGGTGGTATAGGAATTTTTTTGCATTTTTAAGCCTATCCTAAGTTTTGAGATCACCTTCATTTATTCCATTTCATGTCAAATCAGTCCCATACCATGTCAGTTGTCATTACCCATGCATTGAGACTCAAAAATATGAATCTGCAAAATTTTCAACTTTTTGTAGTGTTTTACATAGGAAAACAATAGAAAATGCTATGAAAACACTTGATAATTTTGTAGCGAATAATGAGGTTTTCCCTGTTTTTTTACTTTTGAGTAGCAAACTTCAAGGGTGGTTTGTAGGCAAATAGAAAAGTATTTTAAGAAACTGAGAGAGGTTATTTTCAAGCACGTATCAAATAAAAATAAACTATTTCACGTTTCTCAAAGGTGCTACAAATTTGGAGACACAAGGATGTCTTTCGGCCCTATTTTCACAAAACATAATTTTCCTGTTTTATACATGTTTTACAAATCCAGATTTTGGATAGATGGAGATGGTATTTATAAAAAAAAGAGAGTTTTTTATTCAAAACATTTATATCTACAAAAACCTCCTCTAGTTTTGAAAAATATATTAATAATTCAGAAATATAATTTTATTTATAAACTGCAAATTTTGCCTTTTTTAGGAGTTTTCGTAGCGTGCTTCAGGCTTGAAGCCAGAAATACGCTACCAAAATCCCTATAGGTTATTTTTGCTTTAAAATCTAGTTTTGGCATGTTTTATGGGGGGATATCAATGGTTGCAAGGTGTCATGACATAATGAAGGTGTTGGAACAACAAAGAAGTCAATAATATTGATGGAAAAGCCATTTTTCCCACGCTTCTAAAACTCGCTACGAACATTTCTGTACATGACTGTTTTAGAAGTCAACTTCAAGTTTGATTTTAGACCAAATGAAAATTTATTTTGGAAATATGAAAGAGTTTTTTTTCTCTACAAAAACCTCTCTCAGTTTCTGCAAAGCCATCAAGGTTTGGAAATTATACACTCATCTTTGAAGCCTTATTTTTCAGAATTTTCACTAACCAGATTTGTGAAAAGTTTGTAAAAATTCGACTTGGAGGAGGTCCAGCTCAGCATCCACGTGGCATAATGACACATCAGCACTCTAGTACATTAAAAAAATTAGTTGGTTGCATTTGATACGGGTTATTAAATTGATTTGTTTAACTATTAATGAAATAAGAGTCCTTTTTGTATTCAAACTCTACAAAACAGAAATATCCCTAGGAAGTCTCCAAGTGATAGAATCATGTTTGAAATAGGTCTCTGAGGTGGGAATTCGAGGTGAGTAAGGTGGCATATCATTTGGGTGAGTCCTCACTCTATAAAGGAGATAGTTTAGAGTTAGAAGGAGTTGGGAGATGTTCACTTGACACTACCACTATTGTAATAGTTTGATATCCGAAATATACAGTTGCAACATGCTTATTTTAGACCTGAGATTATTTTATGTATTCTTATGTAAGTTTGTTCTATTAGTCCTTTAATTTCTCTCCAGTGTTCTAGTTGTATAATCACTTAGAATACATGATCACATGCTCCAACTTCCTATTTACACCTAGGCTGTTGTTTTGTCAAGATTTAGTATTTTGCTTATGTATAATCACTTGGAATTCATGGTGACATGCTCCAAATTCCTGTATGAATATAACTTGTTTTTTTGTACTTCATGTTGGTTTAATAAGAATACAATTGGGTCAGATTCCATGAGATAATTTTACTTGTGACTTAGTTTTCATATTGAATCCATGCCCAATAGTAGTTACTGGTTTACATCTTTCACCTATACAAAAACATCACATTCAATCCAATTCAGAGTTAGCCATCTGCTTTAAACTTCATTGAAAATCATTTATTCTTCTTTTGAGAGATCCCTCTTAGACTGGATAGGCTAATTTTCAATTGCAAGTGGTTTGAAAGAGTTACTCCAAGTTTACCATTGCAGCAGCCCAACATGACTCAATTTGGTGATAACAATTATTATTATTATTATTGTGACTTATTAAAGCATGTGTTTCATGCTTGGGTCACCATGTTTTAGGTCAAAGTACCCATTTAGGAATTCTAGGATTAATTCTATGTTAATAGAGTCATTGTACATTTAAAAAAACCCTTCTTGGGCTTTTGAATCATGTAAAAAGGTTTAATATTGAGTAAAATATGAATTATGTGACCTCCACACCAAGTCGGCCTAAAGGGAATCATGTTAGCCTAAGATACACCTATTTGACCTCACCTGGAGCCTATAAAAGGAAGTAAATCAAGTTCATTTGGAACACACTCTCTCACATCAAGTTTTATATCTCTTGTAGCTAGGAAATGTTCGAAGTCTATTGTCGGGAAGCCTAAAGAAGTGTGAGTTTGAGGAAGTGTAATGAGGAGAAGAAAAATGAAAATTTGGTGCTTATTTCTCTTTGTTTCATGCCCTAGATTGGGATATCAAAGACTTCCAAGTTTTATTGATGTCGGAAGTCGTCTGCTACTGGAAGTTACTGCTTAGTCGAAGTTGCTGGAAAAGGGTCGAAGATCTGGGAGGCTAACTTGGTGTGGAGGGAAAATATGGTATATGTCTAGGGTGAAGAGTCTCAAAGAATATTATTGAAAGGAAGAATTATCTTGACTGGGTTTTCCCCTCGAGGGGTTTTTTTTTCTGGCATAGTGCCTACATATGGTGTCTATTTTTTATGTGTTGTTGCTTTGGTAATTTCTTGATGAACTAAAAGAAATAATATATAAAGAATCATAATAACAAGAAACATCACAAGTAATTATCAAGAATAATAAAATATTTCTTCCTTTTTGATTTTCTAACATAAAGGAATAGAGATGAACTCAAAGGGAATTTCCATGGTCCTACCTAACAAGACCTAGGATAGTTGATACAGGGATTCACATGGTTGTTACATGGATTTAACCTGTGACCTTGGGCTTACAATGGTGCAAAAAATAAATGTTGCATGAATGTATATGTGCCCTTGCTATTATAAGGGGTAACAATTGGCTCCAATAGCAAGGCACATGCTCCACCTAGGAGGATGTGAGAACTCTGGAATGTTCCTCCTGTCAACTAAAACAAACTCCCAAAATATGCATCAAATGTAGGGCAAGATTCAGACCAAAGTTCTAACCCTTGCTAAGATGGAAAAAATCCCCAACTGAAATAACACGATTAAAATATGAAATGAAATGGAAATGACCGAAAGAAATAAAACTTAAGTAAAACAAAAATGCAATGCAAATGACTAATCTAATGTTCATAATAGAGAGCTTTTTGCATGTTTTCCTAAACTAATTTAAGTGAAATGAAATACGTTAAATAAAGTCATACAACCAATGCAACCAACAAATAAATTCATTATTACCTTTGGTTTTACCCTTGCGTCTGGTTGCTAAGAAAAACAATGAAATGTCTAACTAGTAGTGGATGTCTATAAGGGCTTACTTCATGGCTTGGACCAAATTTTCCAAGAAAGCTTCATCATGTAGAAGGAAATCGAAGAAGTGCCAAGTTTTATCTATGCTAATGAAATCTTCTTTGATCCACGTATCAATAGGACTAATATAATGCTTTTTCTCACAATAAGAATAAGACCACTCATCATTGGTATTTATTAAATTGGGAGGAAAGAAATGTTTTGATGGCATCTTCAACTAGAACATGTGATTATATTTTTATTTTCCCCAAATACCCTCAATCACATGCACGCATAAATTATGATAAAATTCACAAAAATAAAAATGATATTAGAAATATCCACTTATAGTTGGTTGGCAAGGGAAGGTGAGAACTCATGAAATATGTTTGAATATACAAATAATTTGTCTTACCCATTACTACAGGGTTAATTTCCTTCTTGTCAAATGGATCTTTGTACACCTGAGAACCACATACCAAGGCTATCCATTGTTGAAAAGTTTTTGTTATATGTTAATTGTATAAGTCCCATTTTTGCACCTCTACATTTGGTTGCTCCTATATGAGTTGATATGTTTTTTCATAATCCATGGGTAACTTGGTTTCTCCTGAGGCAAAAATTTAGGGATCTAATATCTCTTAGTGTCTATGTCATAAATGGGATCACCGTCAAAATGAATTATTTTGTTTGTGTCCTCCATAATGAAGAAAAGTGTCAAAAACTCCCAATCTCTTTATTGATATAATCCTCCTCTAATATGGGCTTGTCTTTTGACTCCTCTTCCAAACTACCAAGAGATGTGTCATGTAGATCAATTTCTTGTAAAGGGGTAAAGGATTTCAAAGTTATGCTTTCATCTGGAGGAGGGAAGGTGGGTTCTTGAATGAATTTAGCATCAATGTTCTCCTCATATTTTTGTTCTTCGACAATTCCTTGATTATTAATGGAAAGAGGAGGAAAATTTTCATCGTCTTTCCCTACCTCAGAGTCTTCATCTTCTTTATCTACAAAGTAAAAATATATTCTTATGTATCCAACATAACATTGTTTTCTTCTTGAGATTACACATTTATTTCTGCAGTCCTAAGATCTTCTTTGTTGATGTATTATTTTATATTTTCAAGGTACAAAAGCTATTATATATCTTAACATGGGCCAAGATGGGAATCTATCATGTTATATTTACTGAGTTCTTCACTTTGGAGATGAATATCCCCAATATCTTGATTTTTCTTTTCAATAAGATCATATTTACCACTTGCCTCATACATCTCCTTCAAAATTTCTAAATAGGAAATCCACATATCATCAATTTCCAGCTCATGGGAAGGAGGAGAAGGACAAACCTCTACATGGAGATGATCTTCTTCCACACCTGCAAAATATTTTTCAAACTCTGAAATCATTTGATGTATTGAGGCTTGATTATGAATTTAGGTCACCTCAAATTTCTTGATCTCTTCCAATAAGGTCACGAGATAGGAAACAACCTATTTAATAATTGTTTATTCAAGATTATGCATACAAGGCTCAAAGTATTTTTCTTTGAAATAACATAACAAGAAACTGAGTGCATCCTCTCTTTATTTTATTTCTATAATGAGATTGTCGAAAATGGAACCCAAGATGCTTCAAGTTTAATTTTCCCTTAATTAAATTAGAAGTAAATTGTAATTCCACATCACATGATAACTTGTACGTGTTAACTAAGTCAGGAAGACTTAGTTAGTTCATTCAGTTCAATTTGAGGGTCAAACTGGAGGCATGTAAAGGTCACTCTAAGTTTTAGGGGGTCTAGTTGCAATTTATTTTGAACTGTAATTAGTTGATTCAATTATTTGAGTTAAAATCAGTTTAACTAGTTCTAATTGAGAGATGAGCTAGTTATAGGTCTAGTGCATTAAATCTGATTTAATTCACATGCAGTGACCAATCAGATAACCGATAAGCCTCTATAAATAGTTGTTGTATGTTAGTTCTAAGGAAGTCCCAGTTGAAATTGGTGTTAAAGGGAAGATAACTATCAGTTGTATAATTAGAAAATTGTACAAGCCATGCATGAGGTCATCAGGGCACCTTGGATGTATTGAACAAAAAATTGAAAGGAATTTCCTATTTAATAGGGGGTCAATTCCATCTGGAATGCGTAAGCCAGGCTGGTCAATCAGGTGCAAGTTTTTGGCTAAGTATTGGACCAGATTTTCCAGGATCAGAGTGAGACAGTCAGAAGAGTGAAGAGGTTTCTCAGGAAGAGAAATAACATTGTATTGTTTCATGTTCTTGACTTTATGAAATATACAAATAGAGGGGTTTTCAGCTGAGACTTTCCCTCGTTAGTTCTTTGTGTTGTGTGATTGAAATTGTTTCTCTTACTTGTTTATGTGCTTGTGCGATCGTAATTGGTTTCCACAATTTGTAGAATTGATTTAGTATTTTATTTTAGTAGATTACAAGATCATTTGAATCTATTTAGATATTTATACATGGTATCAGAGTAGGAATCACTATAGAAGAGAAGAACCATAGTTTTTTTTGAATAGGTGAATCGAATTTGCCTATTTATTCTTCATGACCAACATCAGATCAGGATGTATTTCTATGGATTGAGACTCGAATATTTTCTTGAGGTTACTTCGAATTACATATCATGGAAGGACAGGATGGAGGCAATTTTGGAGGACAACGAGTTGAAGGAATTCATAGACAATGATATTCCCAAGCCCGCAGCAGCAGATGCTCAAAATCTTGATGCATGGAAGCAGAATGTAGAAAAGGAGGGAAGGATTTTGTTAGAATGAGTTCAAGATCATATTATCTCGAACCTCCATGGAAAGGAAACTCCATATGCTATGTGGAAGGCCTTAAAAGATATTTTTTAGAATAGTAGTGAACACTTGAAGCTCGCATTGAAGGAAAAGCTCAAAAAGATCAATATGGAGGAGGGGAGACAATACCAAAATACTTGATGAAGTTCACTCAATGTTGAGATGAGCTTGGAAATGTTGGTGTTACCATTCTCGAGGATGATTTGGTGAGCCTAACACTTCTAGGCCTTCCCAAGAGCTGGAAAAACTAGAAATATTTGGTAAATGGGAGGGATAAGTTACTAGAGTGGGAGAGATTGTGGTCTGACTTGGTACAAGAAGAGATAAGGTGGAGCACCAGAGATGGGACCTCTTCCAAAGAAAAAGTAGAAGATTTTTCATAAGTCAGAAAATGAAATAAATCAAAGGGAAATAAGTCCCAAGGCGAAGAGGGAAAGAGAGACTTGTCCAAGATCAAGTGTTTTAATTGTCATGAGTACGGGCACTATGCCACGAAATGTCCACAAAAGGAAAGAAATAAGGAGTCTGTAGTTGCAGTAGCATATGAATCTCTAGTTTCACAGTTCAATCTTGATTTTACTCTTATTGCATGCATGGCCATCACTGTAATGTGATGCATGGGGTGTCTCAACAATGATTTCTCATTCCATATTATGGGGAATAGATACCTCTTCAGTGAATTGGAGGAGAAGGACCTCCAATAGAACATAGAGTTTGGAGATGACGGGAGGTATAACGCGACCAACATAGGTGCAGTTACCTTTTAGAGGGAGTCTGTCTCCCATCTCATACTGAGAATAATCTTGTTTCTGTAGCGATATTAGAAGACCGTGGCTATGATGTTATATTGAGAAAATGAAAGGTTTTCCTTAGACACATCGTCGTGGGATCGGTGAAACAGATAGGTGTGAGAGTTAAGAACATGTATGCTCTTGAGGTCAAAGATGCAGGCAAAGCCTTGAGGAGCAAGGCAAAGGTTAGAGACTTTTAGATTGAGAAGGAGCATAAATTACCTCTCAAGATGCAACCTCAGAAGAAGCCTTAGAAGGTTTTGGAGTAGTCACAATTGGAGAAGCCGAGAGGAGACTTAGTGGAGGAATCCACTCAAGTAGAGACCTCCAGTAGGGGGAAATTTCGAGCTAGGTGGGCAGAGGGAGCACATGCAACCATACCTCGAGGAGAGAGGCGGGGTGATGTGAAGTCATAATCCCAAGAGAAGAAATTTGGGCAGGGTCAATTGAGATGCCTTGTCTCATGGATCATTACCTTTCTACGGGGGCCCACAATACACAATATCAGGATGGATCAGTGGAAATTGATGTAGTTAGATGTCAAATATTGGAGTGCAAATCAGAGTTGGAAGCAGTGCAGATGGCATAGATGCAGAGTCAACAACAACGCAAAGTTTTTAGTAGACAGTGCAATAGCTAGTAGTAGTTAGATACTCTAGAGACAAATGTATCATATTGATTCAGTTTGGTTGCTTTTTAATTTCAGAAGTTGCAGTAGCAACAACACTAGATAGAAGTGTTGCTTGCAAAACATTCCAAAGGTACCAAATCGGGAAAGAGTTGAATTCCTTTCTTATTGAGAGGGAGTGTTGAAAATGGAAACAAGAAATATTCAAAATGGCACCCAAGAGGCTTCTAGTTTAATTTTCCTTAATTAAATTAGAAGTAAATTGTAATTCCAAATCACATGACAAATTTTAAGTTTTAACTAAGTCAGTAATACTTAGTTAGATCAGTCAATTCGAGTTGAGGGTCAAACTAGAGGCATGTAGAGATCACTCTAAGTTTTAGGGGGTCTAGTTGCAGTTTATTTTGAGTTGTAATTAGTTAACTTAATTATTTGAGTTAAAATTAGTTTAAATAGTTCTAACTAAGAGATGAGCTAGTGATAGGCCTAGTAAATTAAATCTGATTTAATTCACATACAGTGGTCAATCAGATAACTAATAATTATCTATAAATAGTTGTTGCATGTAATTTCTAAGGAAGGCCTAGTTGATATTGGAGTTAAAGGGAAGATAAATATCAGTTGTATAATTAGAAAATTATACAGGCCATGCATGAGGTCATCAGGATGACTTGGATGTATTGCACAATCAATGAAAGGGGATCTCCTATTTAATAGGGACTCAATTCCCTCTAGAATGCATAATCCAGGCTGGTTAATCAGGTGCAAGTTTTTGGCTAAGTATTGGACCAAACTTGGCAGGATCAGAGTGAGAGACTCAGTAGAGTTCAAAGGTTTCTCAGGAAGAGAAATAACATTGTATTGTTTCATGTTCTTGACTTTATGCAATATACAGATAACAAGTTTTTTAGCTGAGACTTTCCCTAGATGCATATTTGTGTTGTGCGATTGAAATTATTTCTCTTACTTGTTTATGTGATTGTGCGATCGTAATTAGTGTCCACAATTTGTAGAATTGATTCAATATTTTATATTAGTACATTACAAGATCAGTTGAATCTATTTAGATATTTATATAGAGATGATTGAAGGGATTCATACTCTTGCATTTAAAATGCAAAGAATTTCATTAATTCATCTTGAAAAACAAGGATACCATCTAAATATAATTCACAAAAGATTCTAAGAAAATTGGAGCTAGCCATGTATTTCCATTAAATTTAGGGACTATATACATATTAGCTATATAAGAATGAGGATATCTTAGGATTCATGATAAATCAAAACCAACATATATACGTTTAAAAGATAACATCTTATTAGAACCAATACTTCATACATTAGGATAATGATTCCTTAAATTGACATTTTTCTTATCAATCGTAAAATCATAGATGTGGAGTCGGCAATATTTACTTTAAATGTTACATTGGAGAATAGTTATTTTTAATATACCTTTTTAAGTATTAAAGTGGATTCTCTAGATGATATATTGCAAGTTATCACTATATGCAATATTATCAACAAAGTACAATTACCAAAAATAAATATTACCAAGGTGTTGTCATAATGGAAACAGAGTTTGAAGATCTTCCTCTCTAGCAACGACACCAAAAAACATTATCTCTCTATTTATTGGGTTGATACATAGAACAAATTCCCATTATCACCTCGGCCTAAGTGCTTAATAGTTAAGCTAAACTCCTGCCAAAAATGGCTATGAGAGGTTTCCCATGAATGACTCCATCCAACCACTAAAGACCAATGTCTTATAATGGGGTCAAATGGTTGAAGTAGAGGAGTTTTCAATGTTGTTCAATTGTTCTGCTATGAAAATCCATGTAAAATACTTTAAAATGGAAAGTACACCAAATATTAACAAAATATAGAAAATAAATAGTTAAAATTGATGTACACAAAATATACTAACCACACACACACATATATACATCTATGATTTGTCACATAGTGAGATGGGTTATTGTACAAAATTTCTTGTTGTCATGTTTTGACATGTCTTTAATTTCTCCAAATAGAATACTAAAATAGCAAGCAAATGAAACTAAAACCTGATTAAATATAGCATGTATAAAGTCAAATTTTGTGTACATAAAATAATCTAACTAAATATGTGAAAAAAATTATGAATAAATGTTTGGTTAGGGGATTTGTGTAAAATAGGTTGTTCTATTTTTATAGGACTGTAATTTCTGTACAAATCCAAAAGTCAACAAGTCATCCCCTTGACAAATCACCCAAAAGTAACACTTTTAGATCTTGGACATAGGGGTGGGAAGGCTAGAAGGTAGAATAATGGTATGTTTAAACCACTTGTAAGCCTTCAAACTTACAATAAAACAAAATTTCATCAAGTTGGAAATTCAGTTTATGAGGTATTTGGGTCAAAACCCCCTAGGTATACAACCCATAAATTTATTTCAACAAATGAATAAAATTTTAAAGGTTCAAATAATTAATGTAAAATACATATTTAAGAAATAAACTTAAGAAAAAAATCTAAGCTAAAACAAGGCAAGTAAATTATATTTACTGGTAAAATAGTGCCTTGTTGAGTACTTCTTGGATAAAAATATGCAAATAAATATATGCTAGATGTGTTCTCTTGCAGATCATACATAAACTAGATATACCTATGTAAAATATGGCAAAATAAACTCAATGAACAAATATATAAATTCCTTGGCTATGATAAAAATTTAAACTCTACTCTTTAAATATTACTAACTATATATGATGATAAAAGATTGTAGCAAGCTAGTAATAAAAAATAAAAAATGAAAAAATAAAAAAATAAAAAAAAATAAATGGTTAAGTTTGAGGTTTTATCTTGGCCTTTTAAGCTATGATTTTCATAATTGTGATCACAACCATTTTTTTGGTGATTTTCCCTTTCAGATTAAAGATGAGTGACGAGTTGAGGGTAAAACTTCTAACAACCCTTGTCAAAAATCCATGTAAAAGTTAATAAAGGTAAAATAATAAGACCTTGGTCATGGGACACGTATTCCAAGTTGAATGTTGGGAAAAAAAATCCTAGTGTGGGTATTCATTTGGTTTATTATGGCTATGAAAATTGGCAAAGGCAATGGAAAAGGCTTTGGAAAGGCAAAGTGACATTTATTAGCATTTATTTATGAAAATAATGGAAAATAAGAGAAAATGAAGGTGAAAGGTCACAAGTTGCATGTGAGGATGAAAATGAAGGAAAATAATGGAAAATTGAAGAAAATAGAGGCCTTATTAATAAAATGGCTTATGAGGACCAATTCACAAAATTTTGTCAGTTTAGTTTTGAAGATCTCATTCTATTCTCTCCCTCTCATACTCTTAGACACTTAGAGTTTTTCTTGGAGCACTCTTGGAGGAGTGTGGAATACTTGCAGTTTGGAGCAAGAAGACAAAGGAAAAGCAAGAAAGTGCAAGAAGACATCGAGATCAGTAGCTGCAATAAGTTTTTCTTGAAGGTATCGAGTTGCATGTATGATTTCCTTACTATTTTTGGCATGCATATGGTTATTTGGTTATGGTATGTCATTGTCATGGAGGATTGCCTAGATTGAAAGTGATTTTTCCTAGCCTTTCCATTTCCTGGATAGCCATGGTGTTGTGGGTTTTAATTTTGTTTTAAATTTGATTCTAATGTTCCTTTGGTTGTGGGTTGAGTTATTAGTTCCTGGAAGCCTTGGTTGGACAAACGCTCTAGAATCCCTATAACAACTTGGGTTGATTTACTAGTCCTGGAAGCGTTGGTTGGACAAACTCTCTAGAATACCTTGGTGGGTTGAATTACTAATCTTGAAAGCCCTGGTTGGACAAATTATTTGGAATCCCAACGACAACTATGGGTTGAGTTACTAGTCCTAGAAGCCCTAGTTGGAAAAAATGCTCTGGAGGCCTAGACCGCTTGGGTAGAGGCCAATCTGCTAATGGTTAGTGATGCTTGACCGTGAGGTGGAATCATTGGTTGAGGTTTGAGGTGGTTTGGCCTCTAGAAACCCTAGTTTGGTTGTAATTGATTTGTTTTATGAGATCTCACATTCATGCTTAGAATATGGAACATGGGTGACTAGCTGAAAGAAAGATTTGGTTCAACCTAGTCTATGGTTGGGTGGTTTGTGGAAGTCCCATACCTGGTCAGCCTATGCAATCATCAATAAGAGATCTTTCTCCTTGGTATTTTATGTTTAAATATAATTGTTTATATGTGGTTTATATGGTTGTTATATCCTTGATATTTCTATTGGTTATATGCTAGTTATGAGAGAGTTTTATGATAGTGAGAATGTATGGTTCTCATCATGTTTTGATTAACCACTGAATGTACAATGAATATATGGATTAATAGATGGTAATGCAGTTATTTTCATTAGGAATCAGTGCTTCTTAGTGATTATCAGATACATGTGAGATCCCTATGATCATATATGTTGTTTTAACCTGTAGAATGCATATGGGTGACATGTTTGACAGAATTTTTGTCATGGCTAGTAGCGGTCCATTCAAGTCCTCATTCAAGTATTTGAATTTGTATCATTTTTTTGATGTTAATTTTCATTTTTGGAAGTTCCATTGAGTTCTGGGAAGTGGCTGAGTCTTGGCCTTGAAAAAGTTGCACAAAATCTGGAGTCGCTGGCACGAAACTACTTGGAAAAGTCCCCATCCACAAGCATGCCTTTGTTGTGGGAGTGACTGGAGGGTCCCAGTCACATGCATGCCCATGTCATGGGAGCGACTACGTATTTAATGCAACAAAAATTTAGGTTGTCTTAGGGGCTGGTCAGCTGGATGGGTTGGATGGCTCTTGGGGGTTTTGTTGAATGTGTAGAATACCAGGTTGGTTGTGTTTTGCCAGTTCCACTTCCTTAACTGATACATAAGGATTTGAATCATATCATAGTAACTCTTCATCATATGTTTACCCTGGTTGGCCGATTACTTGGGTAGATGTGGGAGGAGGGTTTACAGAGTGGTATCAGAGCATCATTATGTTTTCCTTGGGTGATGTATGGTTTCCATTCTCCTTGGATGAATTTCTTGTCATATTTACATATCGGTTGCATATAGGTCTTTGTGCTTGTGGTCCATGTGCTTGTTGTGTATGCATGGTGTTGGTCATGATTGCAGTGGTGTTGCCATGTGAAAGTTAATGGTGTCATTGCCAAATGTAATTGTTGTGAGTGCATGTCGGTTGTGCATTGGTTATTTGTGTCAGTATTTATATGTTATTATGCATACATTGACTAGACAATGGTAATTTTCCATGAAGTCATGGTATGTAATCTACATATTCATGATTAAATAATTGGTTAAAGGCTAAAAAAATGCTTATATGTTGATCTGATTATGTTTTTATAAGTATTGTGCTAATCTAGTAAGTCTTGCAAATGAGATATCCTCCCCGAACTATACTAAGGTATGCTAGTTTGTTTATGATTTGGTTTATTTGACATAGTATACCTTGCAAGAAGAATAGATCAAATATGACTAGAAAGATGGTAGACTACATAGATTCTCCCTATGAATCAGATGAGAAACATGGCGTTGGGCACTCTTCTGAATTAGAAGACACATTAAGGAGTTTCAAGGAAGAAATAAGGAGTTGCAAAGAAGATAATGGAAGAATCATGCAGGCACAGGAGAAACAAGCAGAAGTTAGTACAATAATACTTCAGATTTTGTTAGAATTGCAGAGGCTGGGACCACTTCACATTAGTTATTAAATGGATTATAGGACTCGGTGGGGCCTATGGCAATAGATCCCATATTGAGCACTAGTAATATAGAGATGACACGATCAGAGATGGAAGGTTCTTGGATACTCTGAACATGAAATGCGATGAACACAGGTTTTATTCTAGTGCTGGTTGGTCATCATCGTTATCATCCTTACAGGAGGAGTGATAGGGGATATATGCCATATGAGTTGAAGAAATAAAAGCCACCTACATTTTATGGGGAAATGAATAAATCACATGATGCAGAAACATGGTTGCTTGGAATGAACAAGTTCTTCAGATTGCACGATTACTCAAAGAACATGAGGGCCAGAATAACTGCATTCAGTCTTAAAGGTAAAGAAAATATCTGGTGGGAATATGTAAAGAACATCATTGATATTTATGATGAGGAGTTGACTTGGAGTGAATTTGATATACTATTCAGGAATAAGTATCTATCAGAGAGATAATTTGGTGACAAAGAAAAGGATTATTATGAGCTAAAGATGGGCTCTATGACCAATGAGAAGTACATTAGCATGTTCTTCGATTTTTTGAGATATGTGCCTTACCTCAAGGAGGAGAAGGCCAAGATTCAAAGATTGATTAGTGGGTTTTCGATAGCATTCAAAGACAAGATTGATTTTGATGATCCTAGATCATTGGAGGAGGCCATATGGATGCTAAAGCATTGTTATGAGAAATCAAAGTGTAGGTCTGAGACTAAGCAGGACAAGAAAGGTAATGATAAGAATAAATGGAGATGGGATAAGAAGCGAGAAAGGCCTTAGGACATGGGTAACAAAGAGAACGTAGCACCATGCCAGAAGTTCAATGCATCTAACAAAGGACATGGATTTCAATTTGAGGAGCAGAATAAGGGTGCATGCTGGCATCCTTTACAGTGTTGGACTTGTGGAAAAGCTCATTGCAGAAGATATTTTCGACAAAATCATGGTAATAGACCACATATCTACAGTGTTTAAGAAGCATAGACAATGGGTGATGTTGGACAGAGTGTTCCTTGGATTTATGCAGCGCTGGATAACAGGGAGGCACATCACTAGGCGTCTATTACCGATATGAATGGTAAGATTTGTGATTAATTTGTTTATGTTTTGATTGAACCTGGATCTAATTATAGTTATGTTAATACTGACCTGGTAGATAAGTGTGGTTTGAATAAATAAGTGCATGCAAAGTCTTGGTTAGCGTAGTTGGCTACAGGAAAAAAGAAGCGAGTTCATCATTGGGTAAGAGCTTATGCATTTGAGTTGAATGGTATGTCTACATAAACACATTTTAATGTAATGTTGTTGGGTTCATATAGCATGCTTTTGGTTATGGACTGTTTGTATCCTCATAGGAACAAAGTGGATTGCTATGAAAAAACTATTCATTGCTTAGACGACAATGGAGAATAGAGAGTATTGCAGGGTAAGAAGAAGACAACATCAGTTAGAATGGTGGCAACTATGCATGCAAGTTGTAGTCACAGGAAAGGGTGTGTGTTATTTGAAGTACATATTTCTAGTCACAAAGGTAAGGAAGTTGAGAATGCAGATGTATTGCACAGGTAACCAATTTTACAATAGTTTTAGGGTGTGTTTCCATCAGATATTTCAGAGTTTTTGCCTCACAGGGAAGTATAATTTTCTATTGAGTTGGTACAAGGGGTAGAACCAACATCAAAGGCATCATACATGATGAGCACTCCAGATTTGGTAGAGATGGATTTTTAGTTGAAGTAAATGCTTCAAAAAGTATATATTAGTACAAGTGTATCGCCATTGGTGCGCATCGATATTGTTTGTGAAGAAGAAAGATGGTACACTCATGTTATGCATTGATTACAAGAAGTTGAACAAGGTGACCATTAAGAATAGGTATTCGTTGTCAAGGATTGATGATTTGTTCAACCAATTGAAGGGTGTAACAGTGTTCTCAAAGATCGATATGAGATCAATATATTATCAAGTACGCATTAAAGAAGATGAAATTTACAAGACAACTTTTCAGACTAGGTACAAACATTATGAGTTTGTTGTAGTTCCTTTCGCTTTGACTAATTATCTAGCTAATTTTATGTGCTTGATGAATAATGTGCTGTTCCCTTATTTATAAAATTTTGTTATTGTATCCATTGATGATATATTGGTATATTCTAAGAACAAGGAAGAACATGTCGAAAATTTAGCAGCAGTGTTGATATTTCTAAGAGAGCATTAGTTGTATGCTAAGCTTAGCAAATGCAGTTTCTTTAAGATAGAGGTACATTACTTGGGGCATGTAGTCTCAAAGGAAGGTATGGCAGTGGATCCAAAGAAGATAAGGGCTATCATGGAATGGGAATCTCCTAGAAACTTGGATGAGGTAAGATCATTTATGGGGCTAGCAGGCTACTATAGGAGGTTCATCACGAACTTCTCTGAGATTGCAGGTCCTATTACGTCATTGTAGAGGAAAGATAAAAAATTTAAATGGACAGAGGAATGTGTAGCAAGTTTTGAGAAGTTTAAATAGTTGTTTACAAATTCTCTAGTGCTAAAGATTGCAGATCTGGACAAAGAATTTGTGGTATGCACATATTCTTGCAAGAGAGGACTTGGTGGAGTTCTTATGCAGGAAGGACATGTAGTATGTTATGAGTCACGGGAACTAAATGAGCACGATAAAAATTATCTGACACATGATATTGAGTTGGAAATGATCATCAATGCATTGAATATGTGGAGGCACTATCTTCTTGGCAGGAGGTTTGTACTAATGAGTGATCACAGTGGATTGAGGTATCTATTTGACCAACCAAATTTGAATGCCAGGAAATCCAGATGGTTTTCCATGATTAGTGAGTTCTAATTTGATATCATGTACATTAAAGGTAAAGAGAACATGCTTGCATATGCTCTTAGCAAGTGGATACAAGTAAACCACATAGCATCTATGAGTTCTTATGGGATAGATTTACAGGGTTAGATCTTATAGGCAGGTCAAAAATATACCAGGTACATGGAGCTCAGGCACAAGTTAAAACAAAGTACAGGTACAGGAACATGTACAGGTACAGGTGCAAGTACAAGTGCATAGGATGTGGATTATCATCTCACATCAGATGGCTTGGTTAGATTTAGCGACATGATATATGTGTTGGGTCAATTTACTGGGTAAATTAACATGGGCATTTAATTATCAATCCGGGTTTGTAGAACTTAGAAGAATCTCCAAAATATATGGATTTCAACCACAGTCAAGTTTAGAAGATATATTATTGATGATTAGGGAAGTGCATATTACAAATATAAATCTAACCTAATTAAATTCTAAACAATAGATCAAGATACATGAAATAATAATTGAAGAGGCTCTTCACTAAAAGAGGTCCTGGTTGTCCTTCATAATTGATTTCATTTATCATTAATGCTAATGTGAAAACAAGAATTAAAAAAAAAACAGGAAAAGATGAATCTTGGTTTTGAGCTCTTAATCAGATAGAAGAAGTATTTAAATTAAATAATGGTTTGTCTCTTTGTATGCAGAAAGAAACAAGATTAATATCAATCAACAATCAAAGCATGTAAAGGCATGTAAAGATGAATTCTAACGGAAAACATTGAGTCAATAGAAAGAGTACTTAACTTAAACACTTGTTTGTCCTTTCATATGCAGTTTAAGAATGCTCATTAGATTCATCAATACTTAAAAATAAATAAATCAAACACAAGCAAACTAATGCAACTATGATGAATTGTAACTGAAAATATTGAGTCGATATAAAGAGTGCTTAACTTAAACACTTGTTTGTCCTTTCATATGTAGTTTAAGAATGATCATTAGATTCATCAATAAATAAATCAAACATAAGAAAACTAATTTAGAAATTGCAGCTACGAAATAAACTAAGAAGTGTACTTAGCTCAGTGTGGGGGCCCTCCACCCTTGCCTCGTACACTAAGAGTACTTTCAGCTACTGAAACTTATTCAATGCACGAGAAAATGATAAATTTTGTCTTCAATTAACTTCAGAAAAAAATAATATCAAGGTCTTAAGTTACTTCTACTCTATATTACCTATTCCATTTTCTACATACCCACTTGGAGAAAGAGCACTCCTATTTATACATGAGTTCTTTGAAAACAAGATAAGAAACTCATGATTAGAAATCCACTCTTCTTTCAACCAATATCCCTATAATTACAAGATATGATCCCTTCAAATCTTGACTCATCTCTCACAAATATTGGATGAGATATGTTATCCAAATCTCCATGATCTTCTCCTTAGAATCTTCATGATCTTCTCCTTAGAATAATCTTGAACAACTATCCTTTGAATTATTGAAATGGTGGAGGAAATATTCAAGAGGATTTTGAATAATCCTTCCAAATAATCCTACACATTTACAAAGCTCATCCATATTTAAGATATTAGTGAAATATGTCAATTTTCCAATAATTAATCATACATTCTCTAATAATATTAAAAATAAATAAATTGGAAAATAATGAGGTGAACTCATCAAAATGGTATAATGAATGGTTAAATGGGGTGATGGAATGTGAGAAATGGTGAGGATAAACATGATGAAAATGTGACAATTACGAGACCCAACAATATGTGCCATGCAACAGTGAGCTCAAGAAGACTACATTGGGGGAGTTTCATGTGAAATCATCTTCAAGTCACCCGGGATATTAGAAGACATTGACAACGGTGAAGAAGTTCTACAACCGGCTGAACTTGAAGAAAGAACTGGCAGAGTTTGTGGTGAGATGCTTGGATTGTTAATAGGTAAAAGAAAATTGTAAAAATACATTTAAAATTTAATAAAGGAAAAATAATAAGACCTTGGTCATGGGACACATATTCCAAGTTGAATGTTGGGAAAAAAATCCTAGTGTGGGTGTTCATTTGGTTTACTATGGATATGGAAATTGGGAAAGGAAATGGAAAAGGATTGGGAAAGGAAAAGTGGAATTTACTGGCATTTATTTATGAAAATTATGGAAAATAGGAGAAAATTAAGGTGAAAGGTCATAGGTTTCATGTAAGGAGGAAAATGAAGGAAAATAATGGAAAATTGAAGAAAATATAGGCCTCATTAATAAAAATTCTTCTAAGGATCAACTCACAGACTTTTTTCAGTTTAGTTTTGGAGCTCTCATTCTATTATCTCTCTCTCATACTCTTATACACTTAGAGTTTTTCTTGGCGCACTTTTGAAGGAGTGTGGCATACTTGGGATTTGGAGCAAGAAGGAAAAGGAAAAGGAGGAAAACCTAAGAGGACATCGAGATCAACATATACAACGGGTTTTTCTTGCATGTACCAAGTTACATGTATGATTTCCTTACTAGTTTTGGCATGCATGGCATATGGATGTGGTTATTTGGTTATGATATGTCATTTGCATGGAGGATTGCTTGGATTGATAGTGGTTTTTCCTAGCCATTCCATTTCCTGGATAACCATGGTATTTTGGGTTTTACTTTTATTTTTTGGTTGATTCTCATGTTCCTTTGGGTGTGGATTGAGTTATTAGTTCCTGGAACCTTGCTTGGACAAAAACTTTGGAAGCCCTCTAACATCTTGGGTTGGGTTACTAGTCCTAGAAGCCTTGGTTAGAAAAACTATTTGGAAGCCCTTGGTGGGTTGAGTTACTTGTCCTGGAAGCTTTGGTTGGAAAAACACTCCAAAATCCCAGTGAAAGTTATGGGTTGAGTTACTAGTCCTCGAAGCCCTAGTTAGAAAAAAATGCTCTGGAGCCTTGGAAAGCTTCGGTAGAGACCAATCCTGTGATGGTTAGTGAGGTGGAATCACTAGTTGAGGGTTGATGTGATTTGGCCTCTAGAAGCCCTGGTTTGGTTTTGATATATTTGTTTTATGGGATCCCACATTCATGCTTGCAACATGGCATGGGGGTGATTGGTTGAAATAAAGATTTGGTTCAGCCTATTCTATGGTCGGCTGGTTCATGTAAGTCACATACCTGATCGACCTATGCAATCATCAATAAGAGATATTTCTCCATGGTACTTTATGGGTAAATATACTTGTTTATATGTGATTTATATCGTTGTTATATCCTTGATATTTCTGCTGGTTATATGATGATTGTGAATGAGTTTTATGACAGTGAGAATGTATGGTTCTCATCATGTTTTGATTAATCACTGAATGTAAAATGAATATATGGCTTACTAGATGGTAATGCAATTATTGTGATGAGACATTAATTCTTCTTTCCGATTCTTAGATATGTGTGAAACCCATATTGTTAATATGAATCCTTTGTCGAGGTGTACGAAAAAGGACCACTTTAGCTACGCATAACTAATAGCCCTAACAAAAAAATTGGCTGCCAACATCTTCAGATCTGCGGTTAGTTGAACAAGAAAAGAGCTGCAAAAAACCAGATCTATGCATGGAAAGACATTAAGCAGTAAAAACAAGGGTTTGCTCCATATACCAATAGACAAGACAAGAACAATTTTTGAAAGAATTTTTGTATTAATGGGGCACCTGTGAGGAAAACTAGAAGGAGTATCCAATTCCCCTCGGTGGGATGGGTTCTTGGAAGTCCTCAGCACTTCAGATCTAAGATTTCTCTCTTTAGTTGATGTAGAAAACCCAATGCAAAGAGTAGAGCTCAATGGGAGCAAATGATGGAGATGTGTGACCAAGTGTATAGATCCAGAGTGATCTAATAGGCAACAAAAGGTGAAGAATGGTAGGAAAAACCCTCCTATTTATAACAAATATTGGGTCATTCTAGATCTTGGTGCATGGGTTAACCAGATCTAGATCCACTTTTTATGGAATATTTTATTATATTTGTTGGAGGGAAAAGGTATTTGACTTGGGTCAAATCCCTTGATTTGTCAAAAATAAATAAATAAATGATTTATTTATCTTTTTTAAGGAAGCGGTTAGAAGATAATCAAATAAATAATGATTTATTTAATTATTTAAGGAAGTGGTTGAAAGATAATTAAATAAATAATGATTTATTTAATTATTTGTGGGTGATTTGGTCATATTTAACAAGGAATATTATCTAAATAAGATTTAAATAATTATTCCTAGAAAATAATAAGATAAATAAAGGTTTATATAGTTAATTTCTTTGTTTTTGGGTTAAACATGACTGGGAATAATAATTAAATTATGGTTTAATTAATTATTCCATGAGGAAAATCAAACAAATATAGGTTTGTTTAATATTTCCTTTTGGGGTTTCCTTTTTAGACCATAAACAACCTAATAAATGTGGTTTATTAAGTTATTTTAACATAGTGAAGGCAATTTTACTTAGGGTAAAGTTGTCTTACATGGTGTACTTGGGTCAATCTAATGATAATAGGTTAGATGACCAAAAAATGGTGTAACAGATTGCCCCCCAGCGTGCGAGTGTCAGGAGCAAATCGTATGACCGAAGTACGTTGTAAGAACTCAATCACCAGACAACAAAAGGGAAGTGAGAGAGAGAAATGCAAGGTAGATAGTGTGCTGAAGAACTAGACCCTGAGGAGACGAGACTCGCAGGTGCAACAAGTCTCTTTTTATGAGAGGGTACCTATGCTGAAGGCGGCGGGGGAGGCATACCTATGCCCGCCGAGACAAAGTACAAAGAATAGTGTGTCCAGTAAACAAGGGACCGAACCATAGAGTACAGCTGGCATAATCATGAGCCAGATAAAAATATAATGAGGAATCCCATATACATGCTGTGCCTGGGATAACAGCCAGGACTTGTACAATAATATCTGAGTACATGAGATACAAATACAACCCAAATGCCCCCTGTAAATGGGGAAGGGCTCACAAAATCTGACTGATACATGCAGATCAAAGAGGCGCTGCAAGTGGCTAAGGCCAACATCATCAAATATCTGGAGCTGCATCGAAGGCTGCAAGGAGGAGGTCATCCGGGCATGTGGGGGGCTACCTGCAGAGCCACCCCCTCATGAGGGTTGAGACATCTCACACACACCCGGGAATCATCAAGAGTTGCTACTGTATCACTGAACCATCAAGTATACGGATCTCGGTCATGCTGAAAGGAGATGGAGTGGAGAAACAATCAAGTCAAAGGGAAATGAGAGATCCCTTTGCCTGATCCGAGGCACCGAACAAGAGTGGAAGCTGGAACCAAGGTACACCGCCCTCTAGACCCGGCTTCTGGAATGAATGAGCTGATGTCGACAGAAGGAGGTCTGCCATAAGTGAGGCAATGAGAGATCCTCAACTAAGGCATGAGAGAAAATAGTAGAGTGACGGACAGACTGACACTAATGATGATGGTGAAATGGAAAGGACTGAGTAGCGAATGGACGACTTCCCTTGTTAGAGCATAAAGGGCATGAATGACATGGTAGCGACTGACACAATATCATAAGGGATAGGGGACAGTGGACTGAAGAACATAATGTGTGACACAAGAGAGAGACCAAGCAATGAAGGATGGAGGGCTACAGCGGGGTACAAAGGGACTCGGGATAGACTCTATGAATGCGATGATGACTCAACTTGGATGCTCTAAACAAGGGCGACTCAATGGTGCTGCCACACAGTAAAGGCCCAATGGGGGACCATGAAAACATGAGTACAAGATGGTAACTCATGACGAAAATCGACACGAACAAAGACAAGTAAGGAGGCAAAATGGTGCCCCAAGTACAAGTGTCGTAAGTGAGGAAATTCGGTTTTAGGGAGAGGTGAAGTGACCCTTCTTGGAAAAAATGTGTCCAGGTGAAGTATCAAATCACAAAAAACTAACAGGTACCCATTTGAGAGCTCGGTGAGATCTTTCCAATGGTGCAGACGGTTTTTCAAACGGGGCTACGGTATGGTCGCAGCAGTCGAAAGAAGAAACAGGGGTTCTCTTTTAATAAGGCAGTTTTCCCTCCAAATTCACTCATTTGCTATTGTTGCTGTGGTGAATGTAGAGAGGAGAGAAGGCCCTAAATCTTGCGGCGAGCGTAGCGGAAAAACCGACCGTTGGAATCGAGATCCGTCAGTTGTAGGTAAGAGGCCTAACCTTACTCTTTCATTTTGATGGATTGAAAGTTCAGTTTAGGGCCCAGAATCTCAGAAACAGACCCTCCTTCATCTCTACGGCCGGGTCGCACTTTTTGGGCCAAAAAGTGCGACCTGGGAAGCAGGTTTCAGGGCAAAAAGTGCGACCTGTCCCAGAATTGGGCAGAAAACTGCGACCTGGGAGATGAAGGGGTTTTAGTGCTGTTTTATGGCTGAGAGTTGGGTTTTTGTGTTTGGTTATGGTATTCCCGATCTGTATGCTGACAAAGATAATGTTTTTGTGCAGGTATGGCAGATTTACGGGTTAACTGGAGAGAGAGAGACCTGGGTACATTACGGGCAGAGATCCAGGCAGATCAGGGTGTCCGTCGTGTGTTGGCCAGGTTTGGGGTTCTAAAGTTTTTGGAGAACTCTTTGATGAGAGATGGAGAGCTCTTGTTGGCCCAAATTATCAGTTATTGGGATCCAGAGCATGAGGTCTTTGTAGTGCAGGGGCACAGGATCGAACTGACAGTCCAAGATGTGTATTTTCTGACAGGTCTCCCGCCACTTGGGATGGTGGGAAACATGCAGCCAGTATTACCGCGGGGGTGGCATATCATGGAGTTTGTGGAGCGACATTGTCGACCGGGTCTCCAAGTCAAGGGGACTCAGATACCGATCGGGGATCTAGAGAGGCTAGAGACCCGTGCAGTGGCCGCAACGGTGCTGCGTATCCTGGGCAACCAGGCGCTCCATCACATCACTGGGGGGCAGATGATGATTGTGGAGAGTGTGTTGAGTGGGACCTACTATGGGTGGGCCCAAATGATGTTGGTGTCGCTAAAGCGACAGTTGTTGCTCTGCAAGCGGCAAGTGAACCACGATTGCTCGTATGGGACTTTATTGTGCGCCTTCTTCTTTGAGAAGAGCCTGACCCTGCGGCCTCGTATACAGCTCCCAGATGGGGGCCCGAGAGAGCCCAAGATGCGCCGGTGGGGGCGGCTACTATGCAGAGGAGGAGGAGGGGCGGTCGGGCGAGTGTTTTGACCTGAGTTCTTTGCCCATTGGGATCAGATGCCGTTATACATAGACGACTATCCCTATAGTGGGATGAGTTATTATGGGGATCCAGACCTACCATTTCCGCCTGGTCGAGTATGGGGGCCCGATGGTAAGTGATAAGTAACTATTCTTGTATGGGCATGTTAAAGTTATTGAATAGTAGTCATGGTACTGATTCATGTACTTTTGGTATGCAGATATAGCTCCAGTAAAACCGGCCGGATATATGGGACGCCCGGCAGCCTCTGGAGCTGCAGGGCCGAGTGGGTCGAGAGCAGCGTGCAATAAGGATGCGGCCACCCTTCTGGAGGACATCCGCCGTAGATGCGAGATGTTGCTGACCGGAGTTTCAGAGCACGGGTGGCAAGATTTGGATGACCAGTACATGGAGGCATGCATTGGTCTTCCCTCGGAATGGCGAGGTGTCATGCAGCGCATGGCGATGGCCGGTCAAGGCATACGTGATCTACGGGCTGCAGGGGAAGAGCCATTGGCTCGGGATCCGCCAGATAGTGAGTAGGTGTGGGGCATGTGGTGCCCCCTAGTGTGTAGGTAGGGGCAGGTGGTGCCCCCTAGTGTGTAGGTAGGGGCAGGTGGTGCCCCCAGTTTTGAGTTTTTTGTAACATGCTGTGGGCATGTCATATGTATCAGAATAGATGGACTCTAAACACATGTTTTGTGACACATATTATGGATATGCATTTTTTTTAATGATTATGAATGTTATTGTCTTGTATGAAATGCGTTTGATAAATGCCAATCTAGAACATGGTTTGCAATACTATCTACATAGTGATTCTGTTCTCGAGGTACATGGTTGAAAGTGATGGTTTCAAATGCACGTATCAGGAGTTTCACTCGTAAATAGCGTCTAAACAGCACAAGGTTATGCACACGATAAACACCATTAAGTTGCATGACAAGAAGCAGGGAATCCAAACGAACATGCATATGGAGGATGCGATGGAAGAGGGCATCGGCTAAGAGACCACGCACTGCATCATATTCGGCCTGATTGTTGGTGGCAGAACCAATGCAGACCCCGTTAGAGAGGACAAGGGCATGCAAGGGGGGTGAAAACGGCCCAACCTGCCGAGGCTAGATTCCGGGAGTAACGACTTGCCCCATCGGCGTAACCGATAAAGGGTGGGGACGGGGGGTCCTGCAGAATGGTGTCACAAGACAACAAATGGGGGGAGGAGACACAATGATGGTAGTGTGAGCGAACAGAAGACATTGAGCGGCAACTGCGGGAGGGAGTGCAAGGAGCAGGATGACTATGACTCATATACAAACTAGAGGGTGGTATATGAGGGCTATCGGAAGTGTGGTGAGGACTCGAGCTGCGGAGGTCAACAGAGATACAGGTGGAGTGATCTTGTGTATGGGTAGAAAAGAGGTGGTCAGGCGAAACAACAGGGGAGGATGCAGGGGGACTGGACTCCAAGTGTCTCGCAGAGGAGGATAGGTAAAGAATGGTCGTAGTAGACTCCGTCATCTGAACATCAGGGAGGGGGATGTTGATGGGAGTGGGGGGATCCTCAGGCTGGCCTGAAGCATACTGCGCGAGTATGGGAGAGCCAGATTGATTTTGTTCAACCTCATACTCTCGGACTACCTCTAAAGAGGCGCGGTAATGCGTCAGGTGAGGACAATGGTGGGAGTAATGGCCATGAACACCGCATAAAGCACAGGGTTTGTTGGTGCGGAGAGTCTTGGGGTTCTTGGTTACGACCGAAGAAGGAATGGAGGCTTCAGGGACCGTAGACTCGAGGAACGCGACTTTAACCATGGGATGAATACGGGGCAACTCGGGACAAGCATGGGTGGCATGACCGGCGACATCACACAAGGCACAAGGCTTTGCGGGCGGAGGAGGGGCCGGGTCAGTCGTGGTGGTATTGTCTTTGGGTGCCCCCTTGCGGGCTTTGCCTTTCTTCCCGGGAGCTGTCACGACAGGAGAAGGGTCCTGTGGAGGTGCTGGGGGCACAGTGGCAACGGAGGAAGCGAGGGGGACCGGTTGAACCGGTGTCAAAGCCATGTAGGGGGGGGGGTGACCGAGGGAGGGGGGATGGGCCGGAGGATCAGTGCGGGCCAGGGAGACTGGGTCGGAGTTAGGGAGAGAGAGGGTGGCCATGACGGGGACAGAATATACTCCGGGATGGGGAGCCAGGAAAGGTATCTGCCCAGCAGGGAAATGACCAGGAGGGACGGCTCCGAGATGGGTAAGGCCTGGGGGAACCGATCCAGGAGGATAAAGGGGTTCAGGGATACCATCCGTAGGGGGAGGGCCAGAAGGGAGAGGTCCGGCTGGCCGATATGAATGGCTAGGAGTGGGTTGCGAAGGGCGAGGGGGAGGTTGCTGACTAGCCGAAGTAGGGCACTTAAGGGCGGCCTGAGACTATTGCATCATGCAAACATTCGATAAGTTGGGATCAGTGATAGGAGGAGGGGGGAGACTAGGAAAAGTTCCAAGCAGGGAGGAATCCTTGTAAACGCCGGGGGAGACACTGGTCAAGGAATTGACGGTTTGCTTGTTGGCTACTGAAGAGATGGTCGTCTCAGGTGAGGTCTGAGATTTCGGCTCATGATATGTCAACTGGTCAATGGTGACTATCCTTCCATTATGGGGGAAAGACATCTTGCGGAAAACCACGGATGGGACAGCAGACATAGCATAGGTGTAGCTTCGCCCCAATAGAATGTTGTAGTCTAGCGGGGTGTCTATGACTTCGACGTCAACGCAAACAGTCTTACCGGCGAGGGTGATAGGACGGTGATTATGGGGGAAATAGGCCCGATGAGGTGGGAAGCACCAGCCGTCCCACGCTCGAAGGGTGATCGTGGAAGGGGCCGGCTCGGGGGATTGGTTGCTGTGGCAGAAGCGGACATCACGGGGTGGATGCCCCCTCATCGGTGCCTTAGGAAACGTTAGCGTTCCAGATTTTGATTGGGATTTGGAAGGCGATGGAAGCAGGAAGAGGAGGATGTTCTGATTGATGGGCATCGAAAATAATCATTTGGTCATCAGCAGAATCTATAGTGCCCACGGCAGATAGGAGAGCCTTCTTTTGGGAAGGACATGACTGGAGGAGTTCCAGTGTGGAAATGGCAGCAGGATATTGCGCCAAATCATCTACTATGCTATACGAATGAGCAGCTCGACTGGAAGCAGCATTTCGACGGAATGGTCCCTTAAGAATCTTGGTATGAACCTCAACTTTGGGTTGAGGGATATGCAAGGGGCCACTGGGTGTCGAAAGAGGCTCTGTAGAACCTGAAGAAGGAGGCTCGGGGGCAGATTGAGCAGGAGGCTTGGGGTACTGGCGAGACCGAGTTTGAAGGTGGAGGTCGACGGTCGGGGATCGATCAGAGGTCATCATGAGGATCTGGTAATCGGAGGAACCAGAAAGGGAAGGTGGAGTGGCGACCTAGCTGTCGGGCGGTTGGGTAGCTTGGGCTGAGTGCCCTGTTGCTGGTTGGCAGTGTTAGGGTCAACACCTAGATTGGGTCCACCGGTACCAGGGGCAGATTGGTTTGGATTGCCTCTCCGCCTTCTTTGAGAGGAAGGGGGATTAGTCGCGCCCTGCTGTGCAAATACTTGCCCTGGAGGGGGCTATAAGTGCTGTTGCGGGTTTGGAGGAGGCAAGGGAGATGGCAGCACATATGCTGGAGGAGATGGCGCACCAGGCTGCGAATAAAGGTAATGATTAGGTTGGGCAAAATTGAGGTAAGCAGGAGTTTGGGCAAAAGGAGGAGGCATGCCGTATCCTGGATACATGCTACCGGGAGGGGGAAGAGTGCTAGAGGTGTTGGCCCCTCCCTGAGGGAGACCATAGCCCATAGGAGGTTGAGCGTATGGATGGGAAAGGGCTCCAACGATACCGTCGGCGGAATGAGATGCCCCTGGGGCGTTAGCGCCGCTGGGCCTGGGGAGGTCAGGAAGAATGGTATAAACATAACCAGATTGAGCGTAGATTAGGTCATATTTCAAGGCTATTTGGAGGGTGGCTTCTTCGGTTTGAGGAAAGTGGGAGGCGACATCTTTTCCGATAGGAGCTAAGAGGGTGCGGAGGAACCAGTCCATGTAAACCCGATCTTCGAAGGGGGGGCTTGACATAAGCTCCGTCGTCGTCGCCATTCCTGGACATGGGCGGAAAGGCGGGTCGAAGAGGTTTTCTTGAAGGAAGTCAAGAGCTCCGTGCCAGTATCGTATCGGAGAGGGAGCTGGAAATAAGATAAAAAATCTTGGGCAAGGGTCGCGAAGGTGGTATGGGAAGAGGTGGCTTGGTCAACATACCATTTAGAAGCTTCGCCGGTAAGCGTGCGTTGGAACAATCGAAGACGGATGGAGTCATCGGTAATGGAATTGGAGGAACACCACATGTGGAAAGATCGGACATGATTGGTGGGATCTTCTCTAGCAAGGCCTTCGAACTTAGGGATGTCGGAGGGGAGCTTGGTTGGCATAGCAGGCCAACCAACATCGTGGCGGATAGGGTCATTGATCAACTGATTGAAATCAGGGAGGATGAGGCCTACAATGTACGGCAGCAAGGGTATGGCCGAGGTAGTTCCTATGGCGGTTCCGCTAGTAGTGGTTCCGGCATTAGGGCCTGGAGCACCGCTAACGTTAGGCCCTGGACCAGACATAGTGAAGGTGACATGGGGAGAACCAGGAGGAGAAGGAGAACCCAATGAATCAGAAGAGGAGTCGGAGTGCGGACTCAGAGGAGGACTGGCTCGACGACGGCGGGACAGAGCAGGTCGATCGACCGGAAACTGAGGGTGAAGGCCAAAAAGTCTCCGGGAGAGGCGCCTTGGGGGCGCAATGATGACGAGAAGAAGGAAACCGACAAGGGAAAAAAGGGACAGAATCAAGTGAGGTCAAGGGAAGAACATGTGCAGTGACAATTGATTTTAGAGTCTTTGGCAGGCGGTGTTAACCAGGCGCTTCTTCACTTAGGGTCAGTGTGTGGTGTGCGTTAATTTTAATTTTTAAAACCCTTTTCGTTTTGAGAGAAAGAAAAAAGTGTGCTGCATAGCTGAAAAGAAATCTGCATAGAACAGTATATAATGCTGAAATAACAGAAAATTAACAGCTACTATTGCATCTATCTAACCCAAGGAGGCGGGTCCCTCAAAACTAGTCTAAAAAAGGGAAAAAATCTGGTCAAAACACACTAAAAAGAGGCCAATAGATCTAAGGTCGGGAGGGACAGGGATCTAAAGGATAAAGCTACTGAAAAGAGGTGCAGATCACAGCCAAGAGACAGAGGCAAGGTGGCTAGAAAAAAGGGAGGAAATCAGCAAAAAGCGGAAAGGACAGGGAGGAGGTCCTAAAAAGAGGTCCAAACAAAACGACAAGAGGTGATTTGAAAGGAAGAAAGGCTGATTTAAAGGGATCTGAGGAGTAGGTGTCAGATCTGAAAAAGGGAGGGCTAAAACTCTGAAAAACAGACGGATGAAACATCTAAAACTCTTCCACAAAAAGTGGAGGGTACTGAAGCCCTAGGGGGCTAGGTTCCCACTTAGATGAGTAAAAACAGATCAGAACTAGGTCAAAGCGGGCTGAGACAGAGGCTGGAAAACCCTGACAGAAGCTTCAGCAAAACCCAGAAAAATTGCAGAAAAACCATTAAAAAATTGGCAGGTCGCAGCTTCTGACCTGTATTCAGTGCAGGTCGCAGGAAAGAGGCTGAAAAGTGCGATCTGGAGGTCCAGGTCGCACTTTTTGGGCTGAAAAGTGCGACCTCCCGTTCCGGTTGTCTCGGCGGCAGATTTTCGGAAAAGTTGCCGTCTCAGTTGCGGCTAATGTCACTTACCTGCACAATAGGGCTAGAAACACACAGAAGTTAGAAATTTTTAATGTTTTAGGGTTTTATGTGAGAAAAACAACATAAAAATAGGAAAAATAAACGGTGAAAGAAACCTAGGGTGCAGTGGGCGGATATGCAGGAATATGAAAAACGACAGCGGTCGTAATTTAAAACCTGTGTGGAGTCGCCATTTGTTAGTATGAATCCTTTGTCGAAGTGTACGAAAAAGGACCACTTTAGCTACGCATAACTAATAGCCTAACAACAAAAGTGGCTGCCAATATCTTCAGATCTGTGGTTAGTTGAACAAAAAAGAGCTGCAAAAACTAGATCTATGCATGGAAAGACATTAAGCAGAAAAAACAAGGGTTTGCTCCATATACCAATAGACAAGACAAGAACAATTTTTGAAAGAATTTTTATATTAATTGGGCACCTGGGAGGAAAACAAGAAGGCGTATCCAATTCTCCTCGGTGGGATGGGTTCTTGGAAGTCCTCAGCACTTCAGATCTAAGATTTCTCTCTCTTGTTGGTGTAGAAAACCCAATGCAAAGAATAGAGCTCAATGGGAGCTCACACAGTAAATGATGGAAAAATGTGACCAAGTGTATAGATCCAGAGTGATCTAATAGGCAACAAAAGGTGAAGAATGGTAGGAAAAACCCTCCTATTTATAACAAAATATTGGGTCATCCTAGATCTTGGTGCATGGGTTAACCAGATCTAGATCCACTTTTTATGGAATATTTTATTATATTTGTTGGAGGGAAAAGGTATTTGACTTGGGTCAAATCCCTTGATTCGTCAAAAATAAATAAATAAATGATTTATTTATCTTTTTAAGGAAGTGGTTAGAAGATAATCAAATAAATAATGATTTATTTAATTATTTGTGGGTGATTTGGTCATATTTAACAAGGAATATTATCTAAATAATATTTAAATAATTATTCCTAGAAAATAATAAGATAAATAAAGGTTTATCTAATTAATTTCTTTGTTTTTGGGTTAAACATGACTGGGAATAATAATTAAACTATGGTTTAATTAATTATTCCATGAGAAAAATTAAACAAAATAGGTTTGTTTAATATTTCCTTTTGGGGTTTCCTGTTTAGACCATAAACAACCTAATAAATGTGGTTTATTAAGTTATTTTACATAGTGAAAGCAATTTTACTTAGGGTAAAATTGGTCTTACATGGTGTTCTTGGGTCCATCTAATGATAATAGGTTAGATGACCAAAAAATGGTGTAACAATCTTCGGTACCAGACTGAGAGGTTTGAGGGGTGGCCTGACCTTAAGGTACCACATACCCTTTCCAAGGGAAGGGATCAGTAAAAACAACCAGTTGAATAGACGCAGTATTTGGAGGAGCCGAAACCAAGGCTTGTTGTCCTCTATATGTTGCTTGTGCTTCCTAGAACTTACACATTTGTAGTAAAAGGGGAAAATCATGAGTATAATTTCCATGCACACCACAATAAGAACAAGGATTATTTGTACGAAGAGGCCTATCCTACTTGGGCTAATTGCCTTGTTGTTGGTTGTTAGTGTTTGGATGGTTAGGTTAACACACTTGATTACCTTGCGCAGGTTGATTTTGGTTGCCTTTATCCTTTTTTTTAAGAGATTGGACGATCGGTCGCACTCTACTGTGCATACACCTAACTCGGAGGTGGAGGTGGCTGCTGCGACGGAGGCTAAGAAGGCATAGGAGGCTGGGGTGCTAATGCTGGAGGGGTTGGAGCACCAAGGTATCGATATAGATAGTAAGGAGGTTGAGCAACATTGGGGTAAATAGGTTGAGAAACCATAGGCCCTAGCATCAGATGATGCAATGGGGAAAATGTGCTTTGTCCTCGATACATGTTATCAGGAGGGTGATAAATTCTATAGGAGTTGGCCCCTCCCTGAGGGAAACCATAACCCATGGGAGGATGAGTATATGAATGTGTTAGAGCTCCAACGATACTGTCAGTGGCGTGAGATGCCCTCGGTGCATTGGCCCTGCCAGGTCTAGGAAGATCTGGTAAGACAGTATACACATAAACATAATGAGCATAGATGAGGTCATATTTCAAGGCGATTTTGAGAGCTTCTTCCTCTTTCTGAGGAAAGTGAGATGCCACATCTTTACCGATAGAGGGAAAAAGTGTCCTAAGAAACCAATCCATATAGACATGGTCATCGAATGTGGGAGTTTGAAAAAAACTCCTCCTTCTATGCCATTATTGGACATGGTTGGAAAGGCCGGTGGCAGAAGTTTGACGGAATGTGGTCAACACTTAAGTACTGGTATCATATCAGAGAGGTAACTGGAATTAGGATAGGAACGCTTTCGCGAGAGTCGTAAAGTGGAATGAGAGGCAGAGGCCTGGTCAACGTACCACTTAGCAGTGTCACCTATGAGTGTATGCTAGATTAACCAAAGAAAGATAGAGTCTTTAGTAATGGAGTTGGAAAAACACCACATGTGAAATAAGCGGACGTGATTAGTAGGATCCTCCCCATAATTTCCTTTGTACTTTGGGATGTCATAAGGAAGCTTAGTTGGCATAACACAACAAGCTGGATTATGGTGTATATGGTCATTGATTAACTGGATAAAATTGGGGAGGCTCAAACCTGCCATAAAAGGTAGTAAGGGAGTAACTGGGATGGTTCCGTTATTGGTTCCACTACCAGCAGCTCTAGATTTAGGTCCAAGGCTACCACCAACATTAGCACCGATACCTTTATTGGTGCCTGACATGGTAGGAGGATGATGTAGAGGGGAACCGGGTTTGGAATCAAAATTAGGGCTCGATGGACTAGAATCAGAGTCGGTATAGGGAATCGGTGGAGGACTCACTTGGCGACGATGAGGTGGAGAAATTATTCCTAGTGGAAACTGAGGATGAAGGCCTAGGAGTCTTGGGGATAAATTCCTTAGGGGCGCGATGATCGCAAGATACATATACCCAAATAGGATGGACGAGAAATAAAAAAAGGTACAGAGGGGCAGAAAAATTAATTATGATGTTTATATCTTGGCTTGGAGGTGTAAACCAGATCTCTTTACTTTATGTGTGCGTGTGTGTGATCTATGTGTTAATTTTAACTAAGCCCAAACAATTGTGTATAAAGAAAAAGAAAAAGTGTTGTATAACTGTAAATAAAGCTGAAAGAAACAGTCAAATAAATAACTAAATATGCATAAATTCTAACCCAAAATGAAGGCCTCCCAAGAAACTATTCTAAAGGTGGGTGGAATTTCCTCAAAAAACAAAAAAAGGCCAAAAGATTTAAGGTCTAAAGGATAGGAATATAATGACTCAGATCTGCTGAAAAGAGGTGCAGAACTCAGCAAAAGACCAAAGGGAAAACAACTGCAAAAAGGGGGGTGACAGTTTAAAAGCATAAGGGAAACAAGAGGGGCCCTAAGGGAGAGGTAAAACAAGAATCAAGAGGGAGTTTTGGATGATATAATAACTGATCTGAGTGGATCTGGAAGAAAGAGGGTCATACCCTGAAAAATGGTTGAAAATGTTGCAAACTCTTAGACTACCTACTTAGCTAAAACCTTCCTAAAAATGTGGAAGTGTACTAAATCCCTAAGAGCCTTTTTCTCACTTCAAACAGAAAAAGTGAGCATATCCAAGCCTAAGACGGGTGGAGATAGAAGTCAATCAACCCTGAACAGTACTTGTGGAAAACCCTAAAAAATTCGGAAAAAAAATTGTAGCTCGTAGGTACTGACCTACTAATTGGTTAACTCACAGTTTTGGGCCCAACAGCTACTATCTGAGCCTTGAAATTGTAGGTTTTGGTATGAAAAGTGCAAGTTTCACTTCCAGGAGTCACGGTGGCAGGTTGTGGAAAAATTTTGTTGTATATGTCGCAGCTAATACCTGTTACTTGCAGAAAACACCCAAAAACATGCAGAGGTTAGATTTTTCACTTTTTTAGGGCATAAAAGGTAGAAAAAACAAAATTAAGAAGATAAAAAAGAAAGCTGAATAAAAAACCCTAGGTACTGAAGCAGATGGCCACACAGGAAAATCTGAATAAAACCATATGTAGTCTCGAATTGTTAGTATGAAATCTTAATTCAAGTGTACGAAAAGAGATCACTTTAGCTGCACATGAAAATAACCCTAACAACAAATGTGGCTATTCAACTTCTTAGATCTGTAATAGAAGGTTGAAACAAATGCAAAATAAAACTAGATCTATCCAAATAAAGCAACCAAACAACAAAATGAAATAAGAGTTTCTCCAAAATATCCAATGGACAAGGCAATAATTATAAAGAATTTTTTGTATTATGTAACACCTCGGAAGAGAACTGATACAGTCCCCCTCAATGGGATGGGTTCTTGGCTGCCCTCAAACGCTTCAACAAAGTTTCTCTCTCAATGGTGTAGAATACCCAAGACGTGTAGAACTCAAAGGGAGCTCAATAAGAAAAAGAAAATAAAAATAATAAAAGATAGAAAATGATAAGAGGATCAAAGCCTAACCATGATAAAAAGGATCAAAGGTAAGAAATGAATGGAAAATCCTTCTATTTATAACAAAATATTGAGTTATCCTTGATAATGGTGCATAGTAAAATATTATTAACCAAAATCTAGATCTAACTGCTTGGAATATTTTATTATATTTTGTTGGAGGGAAAATGAATTTAAATGGGTTAAATCCCTTTATTTAGAAATAATAAACTAATAAAATATTTATTTATCATTTCGAGGATGCGATCAGGGAATAATTAAACAAATAATGATTTATTTTATTATTCCTAAATGATTTAGTCAAATTTGACAAGGAATATTAATTAAATAATGATTTAATTAATTATTCCTAGATAATAATAAGATAAATAATTATTTATCTAATTATTTCTCATTAATTGGATTAAATATGACCAGGAATATAATTAAATAGAGGTTTAATTAATTATTCCTAGAGGAAAATCAAATAAATGAGGATTTATTTAATTATTGCTCATGGGGTTTTCTATTTTGGACTATAAATAACTTAATAAACTATGGTTTATTAAATTATTTCTTAGTGAAAGCAGTTTTATTATGGTAAAATTGGTCTTATATGGTGTATTTCGATCCATCTAATTATACGTGGTTAGATGACCAAAAATTGGTGTAACAACATGTATTGTCATCTCCCCAATTTTTCATAATTGTTACTAATTGTAATTAATTACGATTGATGTTGGTTATGGTTCTGCATAGGTTGTTTAATTATCACACTTTATTGTACACCATGAAAATGACATCACAAGTCTAACTATTATAATTTATGTTATTTATGCATCTAAGAAAATGACTAAATTAATTAAGGTAGAAGGAAGTAAAAGAGCGGTAGTCAATCTACAAGAGGGGAAGAGTGATGGGGTCATAGGGAATCTATACATGTCATATAATCCCTATGACAATTGAAGAAATCATATTTTTATTATTGAATCCAATTTCCCTTTGAAATTATCAAACTCAATCATTGGATGAGGTTGATTTAAAGGCCACCTTCAATAATCATGAGAAGAATGTGTTAAGTGAATGGTTGGTGGGAGAGTACATCTTCCATAATTATGGAAACATGGGGCTAAGAAATATATATAAATACATGTTCTGGGAAATAATTCTCAGACTTCATTGGGGGTGAATTACATCAAAGAATGGGAGATAAATGGGTTCTGAAAGATTGACCACTCACGGATGTGGATGAGGTGATGGACTTGTATCAAGGAAGATATGGTTGGCTATAGAGAGGAAGTAAGTTATCATGACGGGGAATTGTGTATGTAGAAAATATTGAGGAAAATCCATTTATATGGAGGAGGAAGGAAATGTCACAATGATCTCCTAGGAATCACGTGATTGGTTGGGTTGACTATGCTTCTGGAAAGTGGATGTGGTAGCCAACCCTTTTGGATAAGATGATGTGATAAGGTGTGGGTGGGTTGGGGGTGGATTATGGTAGTCATGGGATAAGTAGTGGAGAATACATGAACATGAATGGGAAAGATATACTTGGAAGAATATAGAAAGATACTAGGATATGTAGAAGAATAGTCATCGTATAATCCATGAAATCCAGGGTAAAAGAGAAACCTATTGGAATTAATGAGTACCAACTACACCTATGTACACACAATGAGGAACATTAAAGGGATAGGATAATAAGGGACCATGTAGCAGAGAAGGAAGGCCTTCTCATTGTTCCATGCGGGGTAAGTAGTGTGGTGTTATAGGTCTAAAGTGGTCCAAGATAATTTAGCATTGAGACCCTTATAGGTTGGAAATAGGTAGCCTAAGATAGAGTGACCACCTTGTGACAATCCTTATTTTTCCCTTGTGGTATCATTGCTTGATGTTGGGGTTAAAGAGAAACGGGGGGAAATTTTTGAAAATTTTCTTGTGTGGGGATACTACAAAAAAGGTGGTATGATACAATGCACAACATGGCATGCATATGGCCAATAGAATTTGGATATTTGCGATGAAGGATAAGACAAATGTGTTATAATTGAAAGATTCTTCGGCTGAAATCATATACTTCAGTTGTGTGGGTTGGGTATATATAGGTAGTGGTGGCGATTCAGGTTGTTATGGCCGAATGAATGGTTACATCTTCGCATGTATAAGGACAACTCATCAAGGTGATTTTCTTAAGTGAGCTAATTGGATATTCCCCGAAATCAAACATTGAGGAAAAAGGATATATAAGGAGATTCTATGAATGATTAAGGGTTTTGTTTGATGATATTTTGGTTATTCCTTGGTATGTTGTGAATGATAGTTCTGTCGGTTGATCGATAGTTGTTTTGTGGGTTTTTTAGTTAATATATTGTTAGTTTTCACTCTATGTATTGTAATGGCATAGGAAAAATAGTGAAATATGAATGATCATATATTGAGTTCCCACATTTCGGTATATGTATGTATGCATAACTTGGATTGTTGATGCTTAATACAAATATGAAATGCACAGAGGTTTTATTTTAGTTCCTTTTTTTTTCCCATGTATTTTGTACCAATGTTGGGATCAATAACTGAATTATAGAGCTTTAGGGTGTTTAACAGATTTTCTATATGGATATTTCATGTGCTGTAAGTAAATTTGTAACTGCATAAATCGATGAACTCTATTATTTTTATTGTTTTACAATGGAGTTAGTCTTGCACTCACATGGTGAAGGTTTTTTGAATGCTTAATTTTTTTTGTTAAACCATATATTATGCATGACCAATATCTATCGTAGATGATGATAATGCTTTAATATGTACAATAGGGGTGTAGGAGTACTTGTATATTAATGGGTATATATGCGATATATGGAAATTACACTAGCTGGGGTGGGTTATTTTAAACCTGAGTCATCTCCATCTCCCCTATTTACTTGCATACCCTTTAAAGGTCCTAAAAACCCATGAATATATCGTGGGTGATACCTCAGCTACTCGTAAGCGTTTCAGTTGCTAGTAGCTGAGGGGCTTTCTTTGGAATACTCATAAACCATGGGTCACTACCTCATGCACCAAAAAATGGTTTTTTTGATAGGACCTAATAGTATGTGTTAGAAAGGGAATTTGAAGGAAGAGTAAAGAAGAAGTAGAACAATGGTTGGACTAAATAAAATACATGTTTGTGGTGGAATCGAATAGGAATCTCCATTTCATCATTGAAGAATGGTTGCAAGTGTTCATTTCTTATTACTTCCATGATATTTACTTTGTAGAGTTCCCTGCCATCTTATTGGAGTGGCTCAAGTGATAGACAAAGTGATGAGGACTATTTACTCAACTAGAGTTGTACAACTAGATGCTAGAGTTGCTACGATGAGTAAATATAGTAAGTAACTCAATATATAGATCCATTGATTCTCGGTTAACTAGAATGATAGAAGGAAACATAGTTTAATTTGTAGTAGAGTCCACCCAATCCTTGATTGAAATTGAACAAGGCTTCTTCAAAGATCTACGTGAACATATTTTAGGATATTATCAACTTGGATCAAAATTTTCCTGTGCAGCAAGGGAGTAATGCCAATAATTTTGACACCATAAATGAACAAATATTAGTGTGATTGATGCAACTTTGCAGAATATTGTCATCACTTGGTGAGGTTGTGCCTTAATATTTTGTCAAACTTGTTGGAGTCACTACCCAGAAATAGTGCTCATGGGCCAAACTCAAAATATACACACAACATATTTCTTTGACTTTACAAGCGACCAAGCTCTTCCCTGAAGAAATTAAGGCCTTGCACAAACTATCCAAGAGGCCATGGTGGTGACCACACACTCTTCATCAGAGTGGGGCCTTGATCCAAGTTGATATTGGTGGTCATCCGCCTATTCCACCTAGATAGTTCCATCAATTTTCCTATTTAATATTTTTAGCAATGTCCTAAACTTCTAGATAAATTTTGACCCCCTAAACGACATTTTTTTGAGGTCCGCTACAGTCTCATATCTAAAAGCAGGGGACTCTGGCAAATCCTGTATTCCTTGGAGAGATATTTTGAATGAGGTATCATGCACGTGAAACAAAGATAATATGACGAAGTTACGACCCCAGGATTTTGGCTTCCCAACTAACCCCAACAACGCCCATAAACTCTTGGTGTTACATATTCTTGGGTTAGGGATTTGGTTGTTTAGGGTTGTCTCTTATGTTTAAATAATAAAAAGGCCCTTGTGGCTCATTGTAACACAGTTCAGAGGCATGTAGCCACAACATATCTTCTCAGAGATAAGCTACCATCATCATAGCTATTTCCTTTCAATTTTGTTTGTAGGCATTTTTAGTATTTGATATTAATGAAATGAAATATTATTTCTATTGCATATATGTATTTCTGATTATATCTATATTATGTATCCTTCCTTATTAAATTCAGACCAGTGGTATCAACAGTGTGCTCTTTCTCTGTTTGTTTTCTTTTCATGTCCCTAGCGAGGTCAAGGTATAAGGAGTTAGGTTTCGATCTGGTTGAATTCTTGCAAGATAAACATTGCAAACACTGACGGCCTCCCATGGTAGGTGAAAAGAAAGATGAGGGAGCAGGAGATCCTATCAAAATATTTCTCGAGGAAGCCCTCATGCAACAAAGGGACAAAATGGTATACAAATTTTCTGAGATCGTGTGGTGGATTCCCACGTGTTATGTGGATAAAATCCTTCTTGTGGACAAGAACGATATCCCTAGTATCCTAAGGATATATAGAAACAAACAACCAAATGAAAACTATTTCCTCTAGACTATTGTGATTCAAAATTATTAATAAACTAAGTAAGAGGATATGCTCCTACCTAAAGTCCAATGCTTTTTGTAATCTTCAATCCAGTCACTCCAAAAGAGGTCAATTCAACACATAAGACCTGCATTCAAAGAAAAGAAAAAGGATTAAAAGCACCCGCAAGATATAATAATTTAGAAACACTAATCTATCTCAGTAATCAAGAAATCTAAGAATTAAATTACTCAAATAGATACATGAACAACTCAACGAGAAAATAGAATCCATTTGTATTAACTTGTATGATAAGAAGTAACCTTACAACCTTGTCGCCTTGATGTCATATAGGTTCTTCCAGGGTCCTGAACAGTCGTTTTCCTTCAGTTTGACAAGTCTTCTCCTCTTTGAACTAGCATAAATATATATATATGAGTATGTGATTTCTCTCATACCAATGATGCGAAGTATAGAGAGTATGATTTCTTCAACAATTTTTTAATCCACCAAAGTCTATCAATCTACCCTTGAGACTAAAACATGAGTTCAATTTATGGGAAAATGAAGGAGGTTTTAGTTCCATAAATAGGGGGAGAAATTCCTCTCATAAAGGGATTTTAGCTCCAAATACCAAGGGATAATCTCCATTAATGAAGGGATAGAGGTTCATGAATTAAGGGGTGAAGCTCGTCCTGATTACGCTTCTAGAAGCCTCCATCTAGGAGAATATTTGACCATTTGGACTTCTAGAACTTAATTTTTCTTTATTTTAACTTTTTCAGGGGTCCATAGTTTTAGTAAGCAGAATGTGCAGGATGTGCGACAGGTTATAGAGCAAGAAACCGCGATACCACAGGTAAGAACTAGGAAAAGTGCGGAGTTAGGCTTTTTAGGGTTTTAATGATCTTTTCTCCAATTCCAAGACTTGGTTTAGGAAATTTATGGTTTTGGACCTCTAAGGGAGCATAATATGAGTAATGATGAACCCATATAGACAGCTAAATGTCATGGTGACAAATTTTAGTGTAACAGATTTCCCCCTAAAGCACGAAGTCTGAAGTAGTTCTGAAGAGTGAAGTGCTTTATCATTCCGAGGATTGGGTTGCGGACATACCGGTCAAAAACTGTAAAAATATTCAATGCAAACATATATATGTATATCATTGCTGAGGTAGGCATTCCCATACTCAGATCAAAAGTAACTACATGTTCTGATACAGAAATGATTTTAGAATTACATCAACAGTAGACACATCATGGACATAGACATATGTCATAAGTCGTCTATTGTATTATGAATAATAAAACTCCTCGTATCCTGGATGGTAGAAACTATATCCAGGGTCTTTATTTCTCCTTCCCGAACTAGTACGATTTTATCCATGTGATTGATTGTGTCGAAGTTGAACATGGTAGAAACCACTTGATTACCAGTCAATGATGTGAATTGTTAATAAGTGTGAGAGAAACCACTAATAATGACAATGACTTTCAAATTACTCAACACAATCCATGAAATGTGAATGAATGATTTGGAGTCAAACACTTCATAGAATCATTCGATCAAAGGTCAATGATGCAAAATGTCGTTGAAGGTGAGAACCCTGCCATTAGGACATGCAGTTCCCAAGATACTAATAGGATTCTAGATCAAATTTCTAGATGTTGTGTTTTCGTCGATAGAAAGTGACCTGCCATAGGAAAGCCCACGACATGAAACCATTAGATCAAGTTTTGAAGAAATTTTAGCAAGGACTGACTCAGGAATGGTCAACGCGAATGGAGATTTTTTTTTACAATGAATGGTTTATTTGAATTGTCTCTAGAACACATAACGATACTGCAGATGGTTTGGTGACAGCTGACCTAAAGCTAATACCCACAAACCGGCTGAAGACTGTCTATGTGGTTTGATTAACTGTTAGACAAAATATTTTCCTAACCCAAGTATGAGTGTGACAAAAGTGTCATGTTCAAGAGTGGTATACTAATTTTTGGAACAAAGTATGACAACTGGATTCATTTTCTCTCTTTTTCCCCCACCATTTCTGGCAAGTACCTATTTATTTTTGACAAGCTTGAGGAGGATAACATTTGCTTGTTGTATAAGCTCATCCTTCGTATGAGTCCAAATTAGTATTAAAATCGGACCATAAGAAGGAGTGGTTCGTTCCTGTTTGTAATTGATACACAGATCCTTTACTGTTAAATTTTAACGAGTCTAGTATAGGTGAAACTCAGTGTTTTTAGTTTTAGGGAGTCAGAAGAAAAACTTAAGAAAACTTCGTGGGTGTACTTTTTCGTAAATTTAGTCTCTCAAGCCCGAAAAAGGATAAAATAATACAAGAGAGAACTCTATTGACCATGATTAGTCAACATATACCTTTTTCGTAAATAGTCCATTTCAGTCTGGAAAAGGGGTAAACTTATACTGAAAGGAAGACTGTTCATTTCCTTTAATGAGTTCGAATAGTCAAGTACTCGACAATATTTTCATGTTTAGAGAGTCTAAAAAGGGCTTAAAAGAGAACTCTAGGGTTTTGATTTTTCGTAATTTTTAAGAGCTCGAAAAAGTGATAAAAGTGTACTCATCATCAAAATAATTCTTCTCACTCGAAAAACCTATTTTCTACACATAAACTCGAAAAATTAAACATACCTATTTCTAATAAGTAAAAACATTTTGAAAAATAACTTTTTAAAGTGGAAACAAATAAAATAATATTTTATTCATTCAAAAAAGTAGTTCAACAAAGTCATTTTCACCTTTTGTATTCAGAGTTGAAAGTTGAGAGCTCGTGGCAGAAAACGTTTCGGAGGTGATAATCGGAGAACCGACCACTCAGATTGAAAATCGTCGAATTCAGGTAATCTAGAACACTCTTCTCTTCATTTTCATCCATTTTAATTCTCTTTTTAAGTTTTGAAATCATTTTTTAAGAGGAAAATAGGTTCAAAATTCCGCTCTTGGGAGTACGTGGGTCATGTATTGGTTACCTACGAACCCCGATAAATTTCCCAAAGGAAAATTATCGCACTACCACGGTTTTTATGAAGAGCGCGTGCGAAGTTCTGCACTATCTCTATATAAAAACTGCGGAGGCACCGCGAGAAAAGGAAAATTATTAAATTATCTAAAAAATGTTTAAAAATTCTCATTCTAAAAGCTTCTAACCTTCAAATGCATCCATTTGTAGATTATTCCACAATGTTGGAGTGGAGAGAACGCGAGCACGAAGAGGTAGATGATGCGGCTATGAATAATCCCGCCACAATGCGTGTGTTGAGAAATTGTGAATTGTATAAATTCGAGGCAATTCAGGGCATGAGGGCACAAGTGGAACTAATGACTTGGCTGGTGAACAAATGGGACGTCCAAGAACAATGTTTTATCATTGGTGATCACAAGCTAGAACTTGAGATTGAAGAAATTTACTTTCTCACTGGTTTATCCAAATGAGGTGAACATATTTCTTTGTTTGAAGCTAGGCAAGGTGGCCTGCCTATTGCTAGCTGTAAAAAAGGGTTCTGCAGTGAAGAAGTTGATCCCAAAGATAACCGTATAGATATAAACACTATCCTACGTCTTGATCTTAAAGTCATTTCGTTCACCATGACCAGGTTGTGTGGGAGCATAGCTCCACTTGTGGCTACCAAGCCTCAGATGCAAACAACAGTAGACTGTTATAGAGGTACCATTTTCAATTGGTGTGAAGGGGTATTGGCCAATATGAAAGGCCAATTGAACAAAGCGAAAAACTCAAAGTTGAAAAACTTTGGGTATGGTGCCATCTTGGTTTTTGTTGCTTTGGAGAGGATTCCATCCCTTTCCCCTCAACTGATCTCTGTTGATCTTGGTGAACCTAGAGAGCCTCGTATGGTATGCTGGGTTGCACTGATGTCCCGCCATGGTGGCGATGGTTATGTGGTAGTTCAATTCACTCCAACATATTTTCATTGGCTTCAAAACCAAATCTTTGCTATTGAGGATTTCTCGTATGTGGGCATAGATTTCTGAGATGATCCCGAGATGTCCTTACCTCCAGGGGCACAATGGGATGAGTCGGGTAAATGAACCATTTTTTATGTGTTTTAACTCTAATTTTTATTTTTATTTTTTATCGTCCAATATTGATAACAAAAATTTAAATGCAGATGTTGGTCCATGAAGGCCAACCACTCTCCGCCGCTTTGAAAGGAAGCCAACAGAGCCTGTTGCATAGCCAGAAAATCAGGCAGTAGAAATCCTTACTGACTTGGAGCACAACCTAGAGAGGTTGAATATAGATATCCCAGAGACATCAACGGATGATATTCCTCTTCATCTCTAGAGACATCTTACTAGTGTTCTTGGCCAGTTTAGGAGATTCCTACGCAGGGTGGCGCGGGCGATAGTTTACTACCATGATCATCACGGACTATTGTATTTTTTTTTTTGTATCACTATATTTCAGATCATAAGTGTTTTAAACCTATGATTGCAGACGATGTAATATTTTCGAAAACAAAAACTCCTATCTATGATATTACTACTTTCTCTGGCTATCTTGTTCAACACATATCAAATGTTGTTTTGGTTTAATATTTTAACGTTGCAAATGTCTATTTATAACACTATTAGCTAATGCATCAACCAATGTATCTAAATTTCTTTGAATGTGTTGATATTCGATGTAATCAAATCTCCTTTCCAAGAGACGAACCTTCAAAAATAATATCAATAACGCTGGATTTTTAATATCGTATACTCTGTTTAAATGTAATAAAATATCTAGCCTAATTATCAAACATCGAATGCCAAATGAAATGGCACTAGATAATAACTCAATCACTACGCTATATTCTGCAACATTATTCGTTGTTTGACCAAGGCTTACCCCATGCATAGAAACTAACTCATCAGTGGGTGAATAAATAACCCAGGCTGCAGAAGAAATATTCTGTGTACTAGGACATGCACCATCAGCAAAACCAATGTACGTTTGAAGGGATGTCGACATCTACAATATCAATAGTAATCAAGATAAGAAGTGATAGTAGTAAAAGAAAAATTAAACTAGACACACTCATCTAATCTAAGGCATCTAACTAGAAAAATAACTAATGTACAAGTGAGATCTTTACACAAGAATCAATCATAACATCTCTTCAGATAAAGTCCATTTATAGGTTTATCTAAGGAGACCCCATCATAATCAGTCAATTCATAAGCCCGTTTTGCAAGCACTCACTTGAAAATGTAAGGACCATGCCACATTGGTTCGAATTTCCCAGCTCCTAGCTTATCGTTAGCTTGATTGTATACCAAGACTAGGTCATCTTTTGAAAAAACACGTGGTGTAACACTTCGGTCATACTGAGCTTTAATGCATTTTTTATGAGAATTGAATGCTAATGCAGCAGTGCGCTGAGTCTCATCTAATTGTGCTAAGTACAAAAATCGTTTTTCCTCTTCAGAGGTAGTTGGTAGTAACTCTATGGCTAATTGGAGTGATGGTATTTCACATTCAATAGGTAACAAAACTTCTAAACCGTAAACCAATTGAAAAGGAATGAACACTATTGCAGTTTTTGCTGAGGTTTGATATGCCCATAGTGCTGAAAAAAGCATGGTATGCCAATTTGATTTATGAATTGTAATTATCCTTTTAATCGTGGTGGTTAAAACTTTATTAGCGGCTTCAACCTGACCATTAGCCTATGGGTAATATGGAGTAGAGTTATCATGGTGTAGGCCAAGTTGATCGGAAAGTTCAGTCATCATGATATTTCAAAAATGACTCCCATGGTCAATAATAATAGCTTAGGGTACACCAAAACGAGAAATTACATGATTGAATACAAATGTAGCTGTAGTTTTTCCATCTGCTGCAAATGTAGGCATCGCCTTGACCCATTTGGTAAAATAATCTACTGCGAGAATAATATACCCATGCCTCTCGGCCGAGTGAGGGTTACATGTAATTAAATCAATGCCCCATTTTGAAAAAGGACCGATAACAATTATGTGGTGAAGAGGAGCTGGTGGTGCACGCATCTTTCAATCAAATATCTGACAGTTGTGGCTTTTTCAGACTGCGAGAATGCAATATTTGAATAATGACAACCAAAAATAACTAGCGCACAATATCTTTTGGGCTGTGGCATACCCAGACATATGACCACCACACGCTCCAGAGTGGCAGTCATTCAAAATGTTTTCAGCCTCTTCACGAGTTAAACATCATCGAAATATAGAATCTGCACCACGACGATAAAGTGTGTCTCCAACAATATTGTATTGTTGAGATTGGTAACAGATCTTTCGTCAATTTGAATGGGTGAGTTAAGGCCGAAAGGTTTGGGTTTGGAGATAATGATGATATCTCGATAACATGGATCTAATTTACTGATAAGAAACAGAGATTCATCAACAATCAGATGCTCTACCACAATTTTTGTCTCACTATTTGGGAAGTCACACATAAGTTCAACGAACACCAATGATTTCTTTGATTTGGATTTTTCAAATTCTAAATCAAACTCCTGAAGGATAACAATCCATTTAGATTATTTTTCCCTTGAGTAATTGTTTAGTCAAAATGTACATCATCGGGTTGCAATTAGATATCATAGTTGTTTTTCGTAACAATATGTAATGACAGAATCTTTGGATAGCTTGAACTGCTGCTAATGCCAATTTCTCCACATGCGAATATTTAATTTCGATCGGATTGAGATTCCGACTGAGATAGTAAATCACATGCTCATTGTGGAATTCATCCTCTTGAACTAATACCATTCTAATGGTGGAATTGGATGTTTCTAGGTATAAAAATTAATCCTGGCTATAATTTCGTGGATGCAATAATAGTGCATGGGTCAACACGTGTTTCAAAGCATCAAAAGATTGATCAGTGATCTCATCCCAAATAAAAGGAAAATTCTGTTTCAACAACCTGGTAAAACCTTTTGTTAACTCAACATAGTTTTGGAAAAATCTACGTAGAAAGTTTGCTTTCCCTTGCAAACTTTGGCGTTGGCAACGTGTGGAAGGAGGAGGTAAATTGATAATAGTCTCAACCTTCGATGGGTCGACACAAATGCCTGATTTCGAAACAACGAGTCCCAATAATCTACCAGATTGCACACAAAAAACACATTTGTGGGGATTCAACCGAATCTTATAATGCCTACATCTCATAAAAATTTCTCTTAAATGGGTAGGATGATCTTCCCTGTGCAATGAATGAGTAGGTAAATCATCGAGATAAGGTTGCACAATGTCTTTAATGTCATGAAAAGTGTAAGACATTCCCTTTGAAAAGTTGCACCAACATTCTTTAATCTGAAGGGTAGTTTACGATAAGAAAACGTTTCCCAAGAACAAATGAATGTTATTTTTGGTTGATCAGTAGGGAGTATGTTTATTTGATTGTACCCAAAAAATCCATCCATAAATGAGTACATTTCAATTCTGGCACAATCATGAATGATTTGATCGATATAGGGATTTGGATAATTGTCTTTTGGACAGGCTTTGTTAATATCCCTATAGTCGACACATACTCGTATAGTTCCTTGTTTTTTAGTAACAGGAATGATATTAGATACCCAATCCGTTAAAGGAATTGGATAAATAAAACCTGCTTTTAGTAATTTCTCAAATTCAGCTTTAATAGCAACATCCTTTCGTGAATGTATCAGACGTAATCTTTGCCTGATAGGTGTAGCATCTAGGTAAGTTTCTATTTCATGAATGAAAATATTGGGATAAATTCCTGGAATTTCTTCATAAGACTAGGCAAATATGTCACAGAATTCTTGAAATAGGGCTTTATATGTAGTAATTTCTTCTAACATACAAGAAACGCCTATATGAATGTTTTCAACAACTCCTGGTTTAACTAATATGTCAATGGGAATTGTGGAAGAGATATTTCCCAAATTGATTCAGAATCCGACTTTGTAATCAATATTGGACTCTAGGGTTCTTTGACATAGTCAATTGTAAAAATAGATGAAAAATTGTTTTCATATATATCAAGCTCAGGTAAAAATGATGACCTATGATGAAGATCATCCCATGGTAATTCATCTATGGACAAGAATTCATGAATGCTTTCATCAGTATGAAACACTTATTGAAAAGGATCAGGAATTGATGTTATAACTGAGCTTGATGGTGAAAATGATTTCTCATTGATCACATTCATTGGATCAGAATCAGTTGATGAAGGATTGGAAACTTGCCATTGAAAGAATCCATTTCTGAATCTAAAGGCACTATCCAAGGGTCATCAAATGGAATAGTGCTTGATGTAATCATATTGATATTAGAAATAATACATGGTACGTTAGGTGGAGGCATAGAAAAAGTTCCCATTAAGGCAGAATCTTTGATTAAACCTACTCCAACATCCTCATAAGGGATAGTGTATTTTCTAACATGTTGAATACTATCTGTAGAAGCTGGGTCAGACGAATAATATGAGAGCTGTTCAATTTTCACAATATTTCCTTGATGAGGAAACATTATTAACCGAAAGACGAATGATATGACAACAATCATAGCATAAGACCAACTTCGTCGTAGAAGAAGGCTGTAATCTAGAGGGGCATCAATGACTTCCACATCTAAATTAACAATTTTACCTTCGACATCTATAGGTAGATGCTGCAAAATTCCATATGGATGGAATCCCCTTTCATAAAAAGCTTTGAAAATTGTCGTAGGTTGGTTAAGTGTCAGAGAAGAAAGTGATTTCCAAAATTTTAATGACATAATACACGTAGATGCTCCTTCATCAATTACAGTATGAAAGCAACGTCTGTTTTTGACTAGTACTGGAATCTAAAAAGCCATTTGATGAGGGAGTTGTGGTGTAAAATTTTGTAAATCGAAGACCATGAGGTTTGAATCCTGAAGATCTACAGCTCCAATAGCTAATAAGAGTAATTTCCTTTCTTCCAAACATGATTGCAGCACTTCTAAGGCCGAAATTGCTGAAGGAGATATTGGTAAATCCTCAACAATGTTGTAGTTATGAGCAGCTCTCGCATGTGGATTGAAAGATGATTTCTGAAGTACACCTTTAGCAAGCGGTTTAATTACTTGATCAGGATTGGGTTTCTTAATATGAAGTGTATCAGAAACCGGAGGATATATAGCTGATACTGAATTAGAATTTTCTACTTCTTTACCAGTAACAAGATTTTTACTTCCATAGTCTTGTGATCGAGTCACAACCATTACTTGAGACATCATCAAAATATATATTGATGTATTAGAAAAATATCCAATCATTTTTCTATCTTGAATAGGAAAGGGATCCTTCAATATAGAGGGCGTAGGTGAACCTTTGACAAACGTAGATACCTCAGACCTATGTAGACATTACTTGGTGAAACGATCCTCGTCACAGATAAGACAAGGATAACGAGGTTTTCGTTTATCATCAGACGACTCATTTTTCTCAGTTTTTTCTTTGGGAGATGAAGTCTGTTTACTTTTATTCTTCCCTTTCTTCTTATTTCCAAATTTAGACTTAGTTGTAGAGGAATCTACAATGTGAATGCTGGAAAAAGTTTCGAGGGAAGAATCTCCTTTTGGTGAATTAGGTAAAGTTATTGTAGGAGAAGTAATATTGGAAGATTTCTTCTTAGTATTATTAGTACTAGCTGAACCAATTACACCATCAGCGGCATGAGACCCTGAGGGAGTTGCTGTTATCTGAGCAGGATGCGATAAATCTGGAATTTTCTCGTACAAAGTACCTGACTGTGTATATACTAGGTTAAGGTACTAAGCTTGAGCAATGAATTTTTCTTCTGTAACAACTCCTTTAGCTACATCTTCAGTGATTTTTGGTAGTAATGATTTTATAAACCATTCTGCCAAAATTGGATCTGGAATAAAAACATTCACCAAATGTCTTCTACGTTTCCGTTCATGTATGTGATCTGATATGTATGTAGAATTAGATTGTTTTAGTGAAGTTAATAATTCCATGCCATTTTCGGATATGATTGGCAACTGAAAATGAGTTAAGAAGATGGTTGCTAGGGAATTGAAATTGTTAAACGAGCCACATGGTAATTCAATGTACCATTTGGCTGCTAATCCTATCAATGTTCTCTGAAAAAGTCTTAATCGAATGGAATCATCAATCATAGAGTTGGATGCACACTAGAGGTGATAAGTCACGACATGGCTAGAAGGATCCTCTCCTAATTTACCTTCAAACTTCGGGATATCATTGGGAAAATTATTTGGCATTGGCGGCCAATACAGAAGATAATATATTGGATCATTCATAAGGAGCGATAAATCGGGTAAATCCAAATTTTTTATGAATGGCAATCGACTGTTAGGGTCCCGTTGATTAAATTGATAACCTTGTGGAAATATACCAGTTCCAGGAGGAGGATATTCAGGATATCCTAGAATATCTTGTGCATTTGGAATTGGAATGCTCCCTGGATAACCAGTATTAACTGGACCATACTGGGGTTGAGTAGGTATCTGATACGTGTACCCAAGGTATAGTTGATGTTGATATACTGGATTTTGTGCTACAGGTCCATATTGAAACTACCCTTGGTATGGTGGATAAAAAATCTGAGGTTGGCTTGTTATAACTGTACTTGTACCAGGTTGACCTGCAAGTATCTGAACAGTAGTCTGGATTGTACGTCCAGACTATGGAGCAGAAACTTGAGGAATTGGTACTAATACTTGAGGAGTTGTAGAAATAGGACTCGCAGATACTCCAAGAAAAGGTGTGGTAGCTTGAACAGAAGTTGGTGTAGCAGTTTGCGTTGGAGTTCTAGGTGTACTCGAACCAGGCTGCTAAACTGTACCTGATGAAGGTACCTAAACAATAGGTTGAACCGATTGGACAGGTTGTTGGATTTGGGTATAAACAGTCGGTTGTACAGGTTGATAATAAGGTACTTGGATATTAGGTTGCAAATTTTGTTGAACTCGGGATGGATCCCACATCATATTAACTTCAGGATACAAAGGTCCCATTGAAGATTTTGGATAGGAAGGACCATAAACAGGTTGATAATTTGGAACATGTGTTGGAAAATTAGCTGGATAATTCCCACCTCCTTGAAACAATTGTTGTTCCAAGTAGAACTACTGCCCTAAAGGAGGTTGTGGACCCTGAGTTGGATACTGACCTTAAGGTTGATATTGACCCTGAGGTATGTACTGAAATTGAGGTATGTATTTTCTTTGAGGTTTCCCCCCAGGTTGAAAATCACTAACTTGAGGTTTCCCCCCAGGCAATAAATTACTACCTTGAGGATCAAGGTTTGGAATGTTTCCAGACATCATATAAAATTTTTCCGCGTTTACAGTTTCGATATTTGATTCATTTGGACTAGATGATGGTGTGAATTTGTCAGGAGAAGGAGCTGCTCCTGAGAAAGTACCAGAAAGTGACTAGTATCCTACATGGATAGATGGACCACCTTATAAATATGTTTCTGGAGCTGTAGAAAACATCGATGACTCACCAGACATGATTAATGGAGGTTTGTAACCTCTTGGTATAGCGTAAAAGGGAATTTGGGGTGATGAATAGTTTAGACCAGTTCTGTGTGGAAAATATTTCAACTGAGAATACCAAGGATCTTGTTTGAAAGGGATATAATAAAACAATTCACTTGGCCTTTGATCTAGAGTTTCCTGAGTTGAAGGAAGAACAACTTATTTTTCAGTGTCAGTAACTTCTTCAATACTAATGAGACTAGGAGGAAAATTTTCTGCGATCCAATACTTCACTCTGGGTGAATCAAGACGATCAGGGGTTGGATAAAGGAATGAAGAAGTAATCTAAGATATAACTATTAAATTCTGTGGTTCAGAAACTTTAGGTTCCGAATCTGATAATTCACTAGTTATAGAAACAAGTTCAGCGAGTTCGGAAATTGAAACTCTATGTGGAGTACTTTCTATAGTATCAGGTTGATCTACTTCGTATTCAGGATGAAAAATTATAGATGTTTCTTCGTGTTCAGTGGATCCAGTTCCTGATGTCTGTCCCTTTTTAGATTTAATTCTTTCTAACTAGCTTGGTGTGTACTTAAGGGGTTTCCCCTGAATTCTACCTGATTGTCTAGGTAATTCAACCACGATAAAAAAATTTAACACACGAAATCAAAGAAAATTTGAACAAAATATCCTAAAGTCTCTGAGGAAACAACCAAATTGATCACACACCTAGAAAACCTAAGAGATAAAACCACACACAAACAATAGATTCCCACATTAAAAAACACTATTTGGTGATGAAATCCAATATCGTATAATGTTAATGCAGAAATGGCGGTTGGAACAGTTACCCTAGCAACCTGCTTAATGAAACAGACCAATGCAAGTTTCTCCACTTAAACCATATCGAGTCAAGAGAACCCTCAGGAGAATCCAAGTGAGTCTAGTCGATGTCTGTTCCAAGTATAGTGGGACCTCCCCTCCACCATCACCTTGGGAAAGAATCCTAAATTTTATAGCCACTAAGGTCACCAATTGGAACAAATATACCTGGGGGAAAAATCTATATACACACAAGGGCATAGTAACTAGCTCAATCCCCTTGAAGGCTCCTTGAAATAATCCAAGGTTTACCGACAAGTGACCCCAGGCTCCTCAACAATGGTCTATCCGAGGTTTACCGTTTTTAATATGTGCACATCTGCTATCTTTCCCAATGAGATAGGTATGATTATCTCACTGGTTTAGACATGATCTCATGCTTGACTATTTTAAGAAGAGCTTCCCAGAGCATACATACTATAATTGGATTCTCCTACTGCAAGATTTACTACTTGTTTGTTTGAACTGCCTTGGAATGTTAACTACAACCTAGTCCAAGACACTAGCCTGAGCTATGTTGGTGGAAAAGAGCCCTAGAAAATATAAAATTTCTAGATTGATTTTAATTAAGAGTTACTTTTAGTTTGGCTCTTTCTTAGGTCAAAAGGTATGGAAGTGAAACTTCGATGATGTTTAATGACCTGACTCAAAAATACGCTGAAATACATCTATATGAAAAGCAACCCATTTATTTTCAATAAAACCTATTTAGAGGAAAGATTTGAGAGATTTTAATAACTTTCAAAACATCAATTCTTTCTTTGATAAACAAGAAAATTTGAAAAGAAGACAATTTCTTGAGAACTCAATTTCACAGAAAAAAGATCACTTGTTCAAAATGAAATTCCTTATATCATTCAAATCAGAAACTAGAATCAAACTTCTTCCAAAAGAAAACTAAAACTCTTAAAAACAAAAAATTCAAAACCAAAAGAAAACTCTAATTTTGAACTCTATCTAAATGGTTTTGAGGATGTTCATGCTTAGTTTGTAATCTAACCAAGAACTTTCTGCTTATCTTAGCAAGAAATAAAAAACATCCAATAATGGTTCTAAAGTGAAATTCAAATCTTATCAAGCTAAAAGGTTTTCTAAATTTTCAAATGAAAATAAAATCTAATTTTCATAAAAGCAAGATTTGCATCAAGTTCAATGGCTCAACAAGAAAACAATGACATACCAATTAGCTGAGGTATATAAAGTTTCTAATTCAAAGCAACAAGAAGACAGGGCAAACACTCACTCATAAAATGCAAATCAGCTAAAAAGATCACTTCAAATTGAGAAATTACTGAAAGAAACTCACAGAGAAGACTTTTACAGTCAAGACAAGTTGGGGTAATTACAGGGAATCAAGTAATTGGACTCTTGAAAACAGAATTTTTATTTTTTCAAAATTTTCCAAAAGTCCACAGTTTTTAATGGAAAAAGGTGCGGTACCGCACTGTTTTTCACTAAAATCTGCGGAGTCTACCACTCTGTTTTAAACAAAAAAAAGTGTGGAAGCCAGCAAAAAACATAGAAAAAATAAAAAAATGTAGATTTACAATCAGGGATTCTAATGAGTCATTTACCCAACCCAGTTTTGAACTAATCAAAGAATTTATTCAGAAGTCAAACTGAAAATTAAAAAAGAAAACTAAGTTCCTTTTCCCCAATGGAGTCGCCATTTTGTTATGCGGATAAAATCCTTCTTGCAGACAAGAACGATCTCCCTAGTATCCTAAAGATATTTAGAAACAAACAACCAAATGCAAACCATTTTCTCTAGACTATTGTGATTCAAAATTATGAATTAACTAAGTAAGAGGAGATGCTCCTACCTAAAGTCCAACACTTGCTGTAATCTTCAATCTAGTCACTCCAAAGAGGTCAATTCAACATGTAAGACCTGCATTCAAAGACAAGAAAAAGGATTAAAAGCACCTACAAGATATAATAATTCAGAAACTTTAATATATCTCATTGATCAAGGAATCTAAGAATTAAATTACTCAAAGAGATACATGAACAATTTAATGAGAAAATATAATCCATTTGTATTAACTTGTATGATAAGAAGTAACCTTACAACCTTGTCGCCTTGATGTCATACAGGTTCTTCCGAGGTCCTGAAAAGTTGTTTTCCTTCGGTATGACAAGCCTTCTCCTCTCTGAACTAGCATGAAACTATGGATATGAGTATGTGATCGTTCACATACCAATGATGCCAATTATAGAGAGTATAATTTCTCCAACAATTCTCTTCTATAAGTTAAGAAGTACCCTTGAGACTAAAATATGAGTTCAATTTTTAGAGGAATGAAGGAGGTTTCAGTTCCATAGAAAGGGGGATAAAGTCCTCTCATAAAGGGATTTTAGCTCCAAATACCAAGGGATAATCTCCATTAATGAAGGGATAGAGGTTCATGAATGAAGGGGCGAAGCTCCGACCTGATTACGCTTCTAGAAGCCTCCAGCTGGGAGAATATTCGACCAGCTGGGCTTGTAGAACTTACTTTTTCTTTTATTTTACGTTTTATGGGGGTCCGTAGTTTTAGTAAGCAGAACGTGTGGGATGTGCCGCGGGTTATAGAGCAAGAAACCATGGCACTGCAGGTAAGAGCTAGGAAAAGTGCAGAGTTAGGCTTTTTGAGGTTTTAATGAGCTTCTCTCCAATTCCAAGACTTGGTTTAGGAACTTTATGGTTTTGGACCTCTAAGGGACCATAATATAGGTAATGATGAACCCATATAGACATCTAAACGTCATGGTAACAAATTTTAGTGTAACACCTCCCATTCTAAAAAAATGGATCTGCAGGATTCAAGTGATGGTGAGTACGTTCCAAGCTGTTCATTTCGATCATATCTACAAAGAACATAATTGGATCGCTTACCTGCTGTCAAAGAGAGGGATGATGAAATCTAAAAGTAAATTCTTCTTTTCTATTTTCGATCAGGGCCATCTGATCAACAAAGTGAGCATAAAATATGCATAGAAGCAATGGAGGGATTGGGAAACTGTAAAGTTTCCGACACACTTCTGGCGAAGCAAGTGGATTGCTTTATGTTTTTTTTTTTTCTATTTCTGGATGTCTGGCAAAGCAAGTGGAATGATTTATGTTTTTTTGTTTGAATCAATCAATATTTTCAAATTCATCAGGTGTATCATTGCCTTCATCTGGATCAAACTCATCAAGGTGGTCTAAGTCACCGACCTCATTCATCCTGTCATATCTATCCAATATCCTGTTTATATGGTTTCTTCCAAATAAACTAGGAATATTATAGTCAATCCATCCAGGAGCATGATGAAAATCATAACTGAAAGGAGATTGGAGCATGTTGTCAACTCGTAGGATTCCATCAAACGAGACTTCTCCCTTCCACAATATGTACAAAACAAACAATGCGTCGGTCTCAGTACTATCATTAACTAAAACACTATCATTATGAAGAAGATTGAATTCTACCATTAAACCATCTATAGCAGCAATTGTTAGCTCATGAATAAAGGAACCAATTGTTTCTTGTGGAGAGTAGTCGCTATGACTGATTGCTGTTGGAATATATTTATAAATCAATAGCTTGAACCATGGAGACCATTAGGAAAGGGGTGCTGCAAATACATCAGAATAAAAATATATAGTGACTTTTCTATGTGCTCTGCTCCTTTGTAAAATAACAAAATAGTCTTCCCATGAAAGATCTGCACTGTAAATGAAGCAAAATACTCCCATTATTTGGACTGAGTAATTAAAAAATACTCGCCAATGTAACTGCCTGTATGGTACTTCTTGTAAATAACCATGAAGACATTCAGTGGTTTCAAACCACTTATGCAGAATACTGTGTTGAATGTCAAATGGGAGTTGCTGTATTTTCATTATTAAGCAATCAACACAATAGACTAGTGTACAGTTTGAGCAAACTGTAAAATGCCAGAATGTCCTTGGTGGTTGTGGATTAGATGTATTGGATGAACTACCACCCTGACAAAGAGGTATAAACATATTTATTTCTTTTACTTCTGCTGAACCTTCTCTAGTGAGCATATCTGCAAGATAATTTTCTGTACCAACCTTATATACAATTTCAAAATCATAGCCATCAAGCTAGATGGCCCATCTCAATATTCTATTAGATCCTTTCTCCAGCAATCTTTTATTACTTAGCATTCCTTTCATGTGTTTTAAATCTATTCTCACAATGAATCTGACATATTTAAGATATAACCTGAAATGATTAATGCCCTTTTTAACAACTAAAATTTCTTTATGTGAAGAAGGATATTTGATCTGTGTATCATCAAAGGAACCAGAAGCATATGCACAAACCTACTCCTTATTTCCTTCTTTTTGGAGAAGTACAACTGCCCATGTTGTATCTGATGCATCAATTTCAAGTATAAGTTTCTTCTGCACATCTAGAAGTTTTAAAGTCGGGAGGTGTTTAACCTTTTGCTTGATATTTCTAACGGCCTCTGTCATTTGTCTGGTCCATGGATTGTCATTACAAAGGCGCTGTTGGAGTACCTTAGTATCATTGGCCTGTTTTTCATAAAATTGACAGACATAATTTAAACATCCCAAAAAGCGCTGTACAGAAACTTTGTTAGGCAAAAAATCTAGAAATTTAGCAAGATGGCTGAGGATATGTGGTTGCAAAGTAACTAATCCTTTGCAGATGTGGAGACCCAAATAATCAAGCTCAATCTTGCCAGTCTGAAATTTCTCTTTAGAATCTGATAGAACAAGACCATGAGAAAAGACTAACTCATAAAATTTGTACAGGTGTTTCTTATGCTCCGAAACATCTCTGCTGAAAACCAAAACATCATCAATATATACAATTATAAACTGATAAGGACCAAAAATATCTTCCATTCATTTCTGAAATTCAAAAGGTGCATTCTTGAGCCCAAAAGGCATCACTTTCCACTGGTATTGTCCATGAGGCACAACAAAAGCTGTTTCACACCTGCCTTCCTTAGTAATTCCAATCTGCCAAAAACCACTGTTCAAGTCAAATTTGCTAAATATATTTGCATTTGCTATCTTAGCAAGAAGTAATTCCTTGTTTGGCAATGGATATCTGATTGGGAGGAGAGCATCATTTGAGCTTTTGTAATTTATAACCAGCCGTTTCTTTCCTCTCTTCTGCTCATTATGTTTATTGACATAGAAAGCTGGACAGGCCCAAGGACTTTTAGTCTTCTCTATTAATCCTTGCTGTAGGAGATTAGCTATTTCAATTCTACAGTCCTCTTGTTCAGTAGGACTCATATGATTTGCAGAGGCCTAGGAACATAATTCTCTGCATAAGGCAAATTCAAAAAATATTTCTCTCGTGTCCAGAATGCATTTGGACGGTCAGCTGTGCAATCAGTCCTTAATTTTTCTACTACTTCATGAAGCTGTTTTTCACCATGAAGAGTAGCATGATACATAATCTTATTAATTTTTGCTAATTCAGATAGGGATTTAGCCAAAGGATCCTGTTGATCAGTTGGAAATTTGATAACAAAATCACTTTTTGAGGGGAGAGTACAAGGACCTTCAATAGTGTTCAAAGTGATTGTATTTTTATCAATAGAGACTGGAAGATGCTTATTAACAAAATCTTGGCCCAAAAGCATATTTGATCCTGTATCAAAACTATACAGAGTTACAGTAGTCTAAACATCATCAATATAAATCGAAAAATTTGGTGCAATATGCTTGACCTCAAAAAGTTGTTGGTTGATTGCACAGAATGAAATATTGGTTGGCTGCCAGTGGTATGCTGGTATGGATTTATATTTATAGAAGCTACTCATAGCTCCTGTATCAATTTGTGTATCTAAGACATACTTTTGAATCCCTGGAACCTTAATGCCAGTGGGTATGACTATTCGGTCACCAATACCATGTATATCACTGGTATATGGGAGATTAAATACTTCACAATCAAGGACCTTATCTGGGCATTGAGATTCAGCTTTTTTAAGAAGAATTCTGGTTAATTTTGAATTAACCTCCTCATATTCTGTCATAAATTTTTGCAATTTAGCAGCACTAGAAATCATATCTTCCCGAATTTTCCTCATTGATTCTTCTAGACTTTTCAGAGTAGCACTAAGTGTCTCTTCTTCATTTGAAGAAGTTTGAAATTCTACCAGA